>VIAB01015378.1:43740-54671 GCA_009801035.1 Oophaga pumilio | reverse complement strand
TGTGCAATCGCGACGATCTTCGCAGTGACACACCCGTGACAGCCTTCCTCCACGGCTCATCATGCACTGCCACTAGATCAAAAAAGTTTACATGTTCAGTACAGCTACAGCCAGTGTCGCATTATTAACAAGGGTGGATGGGTAGGCTTTGCGTAAAATACTTGTTCTGAAAACGGTTGAGGTGTACCCCACAGGGGAAATGCTTGCCAGCCCATACACTAAGTGTATGGGCATTCCAAGTCTAGGAGACACACTACTAGAAATTGGGCCTATTTTTAATCAGGCTTTCCTCCATGGCTCATCATTCACCGCCGCTAGATCAAAAGGGTTTACGTAATTCTATGCAGCTACAGCCAGTGTCGCATTATTAACAAGGGTGGGTGGGTAGGCTGTGCGTAAAATACTTGTTCTGAAAATGGTTGAGGTTCCCCACAGGTGACATGTTTGCCAGCCCATACACTAAGCATATGGTCATTCCAAGCCTAGGAGACACGCTACTAGAAATTGGGCCTATTTTGTAATCAGGCCTTCCTCCATGGCTCATCATCACATCCACCGCCACTAGATCAAAAGGGTTTATGTGTTCCGTACAGCTACAGCCAATATTGCATTATTAACAAGGGTAGATGGGTAGGCTGAGTGTAAAATACTTGTTCTGAAAACGGTTGAGGTGTACCCCACAGGGGAAATGTTTGCCAGCCCATACACTAAGTATATGGGCATTCCAAGTCTAGGAGACACGCTACTAGAAATTGGGTGTATTTTTTAATCAGGCCTTCCTCCACGGCTCATCATCCACCACCTCTACATCACCAGGATTAACGTGTTCTGTGCTGCCAGTGTCGAATTCCTAACAAGAGTGGGTCTTTTTGCTGGGTGTTAAATACTTGTTATGGAAAAAGTTGAGGTGTACCCCACAGGCGAAAATGTTGGCCAGCCCATACACTTGGTGGAAGGAAGATGATAAAGAAATAGGCTAGGCAACCAAACACCCAGAGAGGTTGGTAACTTAGCAGATTGCAGACCCCTAAACTGACAACACATCTAGAATTAGCCGTGGGACGTACCTACGATGACCTAGACGCCTCAACACAGCCAAAGAGTTAACTAAACCTAAAGAGAGAAACGGGAAAGCTAACTGCCCCGAAGTAGAGCCCCAAAGGAATAGATAGCCCCCAAAAATATATTGCCGATGAGACAGTTGAAGCACAAAACACAGACAGAAAATAGAATAAGCAAATGCTGGGGCCCAAACTGTCTAGATAGAACAGGACAGAAAAGGATACTGTCTGCAATCCAGCAAAAACACAAAGAAAGATTCCAACACGTCTGATATGCGAAAATACTGAGGCCACACGACCTCTCCCCCACTAAAGCAGAACTCTGGTGTGAACTGGATGCAAACCAACAGATACTGAAATAACAGGAGACTAAGAATACAGAAAGGTCTGAAATAAGCTGTGGCAAAGGAAAACAGAGTCCAGCACAGGTCCCAGCAGGGAACCTGGCTGTACTCACACCAGCAAGGCAGAGAAAAGCAAAACGGAAAAAATGCCACAGATTAAAACAGGCGAATAACTTATCTGAAAGATGCAGGACAAATCAGGGAACAAGCTGACTTCCAGAAGGCTCAGAAGAAAAACAAAATCACTGGCAGCAACCAAGGGAAGGCTGCTCACTTATATCTCTCCAGTCAGAAACACCTGATCTCCAATCATCCTCTTCAGGTGATCGACTCCTGTCAGCCAGACCAGCTCCATTACCAGCAGCAACCACCAGAGGGAGCCCAAACTCAGAAGCCAGACCAAACGAGTTCACAACGGCATTCCATGTGTAGGAGACCCACTCCTTTAAATTGGGCCTAGTTTTTAATCAGGCCTTCCTCCACGTCTCATCATCCACCACCACTACATCACCAGGGTTAATGTGTTCCGTGCTGCTACAGCCAGTGTCAAATTCCTAACAAGGGTGGGTGTTTTTGCTGGGTGTTAAATACTTGTTATGGAAAAGGTTGAGGTGTACCCCAAAGGGGAAAATGTTGGTCAGCCCATACACATAGTGTATGGGCATTCCATGTCTAGGAGACTTGCGACTAGAAATTGGGCCTAGTTTTTAATCAGGCCTTCCTCCACGTCTCATCATCCACCGCCACTACATCTCCAGGGTTAACGTGTTCCATGCTGCAACAGCCAGTGTCGAATACCTAACAAGGGTGGGTGTTTTTGCTGGGTGTTAAATACATGTTTTGGAAAAATAACAAAAGAAACACAGCAGATCGGCACTGCTAACACCACTTACACCTCTGGGCTTAATACTGTGGAGGAGCCACAAAATATCACAGGTGCCCATTCATAAGAAAAAACATGTCCAAATGCTGATCACAAGAAAAAATTAATGGCACTCACCGGATAAAATTACAAACCTTTATTCGAACATCTGCAGCGGGAGAACGGGAGCTAGGGAGCGGGAGTGACGACGATCGTTTCGCGAGAGGTGCTCTTCCACAGGTCACATCCTGTTATGGAAAAGGTTGAGGTGTACCCCACAGGGGAAAATGTTTGCCAGACAACACACAATGTGTATGGGCATTCCAAGTCTAGGAGACCCGTTCATTTTTAATGGGAAATGTTTTTATGAGGCCCTCCTCCATGTTTTTTCCAAGGGGGAATTGGGGTTATTGGGGTGCATATGACTTGGTAGCAGGGCAGGCTTTGCAGTCAATGTAGAAAAAAACAGAATGGGAGGACAAAATGAATAATGTGAAGTGGATTTTCCTGGGCCCTTCCAGTACTTGGGTTCAAAGGCTTATTGGGGTGCATATGACTTGGTAGCAGGGCAGGCCTTGCATTCCATGCAACATATTTTAAGGAAGCCCTCCTGGACATCTCGTGAAAGGGGTATTGGGGTGCGTCGTAATTCTTGGCAGCCCATCCACTCACAGCATAGGCTATAAAAGTTTAGGAAATCCACTGTTTAATAATGGCCCTTTAAGCAGATTAATGTTGCCTGATGACCCTGTAAAAATAGGCTCTGTGACTTTAAGAGTCCCTCCTTCATAAATGAAACAAGATGTGTCTGCTTATGTATCACACACCACATGGCCAGCTAGGGTTGTTAAATGTTACAATGACATTTTCCAGTGAATGCATTTGTTTTGGTTGAAAGCAATATTAAAGTTGAAAAACGCTTCAAAAAGCTGTGCCTGAACATAGCTCAAGTGGTGGAGGAACATTTTGGTCTGGGGTTAATTATTTTGCCTTATTTACAAGTCATTAACCTGGAAAGGATGTACCTTAACATATTTCCCAGCAAAATCCGTTTTGGTTTCGTTTTGGTATGTTTTTTGGTGCACCGGTAAAAATGGCATGAAACTCTAACAACATTGTTTAAAGCTGTGAAGTAGGAGTCAGGAATGCTTACAGGGACGATCCCCATGATGTCTCCATGTCATTTGAACAGTGTTTCCATCATTTTTAGATGTGTTTAGACTTTAAAAGTACCCCCGGGGGGATCACGGCAAAAAAGATCAGGTCTCCCATAGACTTACATTGGGCTCGTTGTTCTGTCTGAGTACCCGAGTATTCCAACTTGCTCGACCCGAGCATTTTAGTGCTCGCCCATCTCTAATAGTGACCCATGTTTGTTCAAGTGTCAACCATGTCAATCCCCATTGACATAAATTTTGGCTTTCACAGTTTCCTGCCTCAGTGATTTCATCAGATGTTTCTATGGTTACTGAAGTACAATTATCAGCATTTCATCAATTTTTTACTTTTACTGACAAATACATCAAGTTTATGCATAGACTCAATATTTACAGTGCTGTCTCTTAATTGTAAAAATGTCTGCTATTCCTCCTGGCAGCTGAATATCAGCTTTTGTGACTGATGATAACCCATCGTTGCCTAAGCAGTGATTGGAGTTCATCACAATTTCTGTGTTTTTATTTGACCACCCACATTTTGAATATTAACCACAAGTTCTCAATGGAATTCACGTCAGGGGGAAATTTCTTGCCATGTATGAAAATTTCAATGTTTTGTTCATTGAGCTACTTAGTAATTATTTTTGCCTTGTGACTAGGTGCTCTATCATTATGGAAGAAATTGTGGGGCATTTCATTGTGTGTGGGTGGACATTTTTGGATGGATAATGCTGTATAGAGGGGTATATTACTGTATGGTGACAATAAAAGGGGTATCGTAGTGGCTGGTAGCACTAAGGGGCTTCAAAAGGGGCACTATTTTTGTGTGCATAGCCCAAGACATGTCCCTCTCCCTGACTTTAAAAGTTGGGAAGTATGCTCTTTTATAATTACTCCTACTGCCTACTCTGCCAAATATTTTTTCCAAGGAGGGCACTAATTTGAACTTTTGCTATAGGGCCTCTTGATTTCTATATAGGACCCAGTTGTTGACTATACTGAAATCACTTTAAATTAACTTTAAATTAAGTTTAACCCTACAGTTTACCCATTTAAATGCCATTGACAATATTTGACAGCACAATTTAAATGGCTGAGTTGCAGGTGCACACAAGCACCCATGACCCTTTACTCTCCACTTGATATTATGCTGATGGCTGCTATGTTTCTCCTCCTATGAATCCCTGACTGCACCTGGACTTCATAAAAGAATTACAATTTACCTGTTCTTCAATTTGTCAGTTTGTAGCATAATAGCTAAAATGATAGCAGGTTTAGAAATAAAATAAACATTTACAAACGTTAAAAGATATTAAAAATATAAAAGTCTAGTTAATTGCCTTTTTCCCATTAAAAAATAGAATAGAAAGAAAGAAAAAAAAACAAATTTGGCATCGCTGCATCCGAAATGGTCAACTCTAACAAGATATAAAATTATTTTAACCATAGGTTAAACAACAAAAAGAAAAAAAAGAGTTGAAATTTTAGAACAATTTTTTTATGGTCTCTGCAGTCCCCATAAAAAATCTAAAATAAAGGATTTAAAATATTGTTTTGTTGGCCCAAATAGAATCGAGAAAAACGCAAGGTCAGCAAAGAAAAACATGCCTCACACAGCTCCATTGGTGGAAAAATGAAAAATTTACAGGTTTCATAAAATGGTGACACAAAACAATTATTTTTAGAAAATTCATAATTTTTTGACCACTATAAAAACCTTTACAAGTTTGATATCTCTGTACTGGTAGAGATCTAAAGAATCAGACTACCAGGTCATGTTTACCATATAATGAATGCTGCAACAGCAAACTACAAAAAATAGTGGAATTCAATTTTTTTTCCACCATTTTACAGCAGTAAATTTTTTACTGTTTTTCTGCACATTACATGAATAAATGATGCCAGCAAAAACTACAGCTTGTCCCCAAAACTCAACCCTTAAGGTTACATAATGAGGCTTTGGTGAGTTTTTGTTGCAGATTCTCTACACCGTTTCTGCATTTATTAAGTGAAATAGGTTACTTCAATTTTTAAAGAAAATGTGCAGAGTAAAAAATTCACCAAAAACTCATCGTGGGAACGTAGATTTGTATGGCTAGGTTTACAAACAGAAAAGTTATACGAAAGCTCAAAAGAGTAAAATAATAAGATTTCTTAATTAATTACACTCAAGTATTCCTAAATGTCAAGGGCAAGTGCTACTTTTTGTTTTTAACGATTCATGCAGCTTTGTCTACATATTGTTTTGTGTGTTTTTCTTGCATACAGTCCCTGACAGAAGTTATGTCGCTTATCCATGTTATGTAAATCAAAGCTTATAACCTGACGTTAATTTCATCCATTGGTTTTATAAATTACTCTTTTGAAAGCTGAAACCCTCCCAAATTTGGTTTAGGTTAAGAAAATAATTTGGCATCAATGCTGAAATATTGATCATTTAATGAACACAGAATGGTCAGGTTTTGGCAAGACAAAAGTTTTGTCACCTGGACATATAATGCACCCAATCCTAGTTTACATCCTCACCAGTGCTCAGTAAATGATCGGTTAATTAGTGGGTGTGTATAAAAAGAAACGCAGCACCCCAGACCTTCACTTGAACTGCAACTTGAGCTCTGACAACATGCTAAAAATCCTTGATTATCAAGAGGCTGAAGACCAGATCCAATGCAGAAGTGGCTGGCACCTTTGGTGTGTCTCAGCGTCAAGTACAAAGAATTAAAAAAGATCTGAAGAGACTGGAGATGGGTTTGACAAGCCCAGGTCCGGCAGACCCCGCAAGACAACTGCTCAGGAGGAACATTTGTTTGTTAGAAAATCCAAAGCAAGCCCCTCTTCCACTGCAGCAGAGCTCCAACAGGCCTGGTCACCTCAAGTCCCTGTGTCAACTAGAACAGTTTGTAGGATTCTGTCTTGAAATGGCCTCCATGGTCGATTCAGTGCCCAGAAGCCAGAACTAAACAAAAGGCACATAAAAAAGCCATGTGGCATTTGCAGTCCCACAGCATGCTAAACAGATGGACGCTGGAAAAGTGGCAGAAGGTGGATTTCTCTGATAAATCTTCAGTAGAATTACACCACAGCTGCCGCAAATACTGCAGGAGACCTACTGGAGCCCATATGGATCCAAAATACACCCAGAAAACAGTTAAATTTGGTGGTGGAAAGATCATGGTCTGGGGTTAAATTCAGTAGGGGTGTGCAAAACATTTGCAAGGTGGAAGGCAATATCAATAGCCTAAAATATCAAGAAGTATTAGCTACCTCTTACATTCCAAATCATAAAAGGGGTCAAATTTTGCAGCAGGATGGTGCTCCATCACATACATCCATCTCTACAACAAAGTTCCTCCAGGCAAAAAAGATCAAGGTGATCAATGACTGGCCAGCCCAGTCACCAGACATGAACATCATTGAGCATGTTTGGGGTAGGATGAAAGATGAAGCTTGGAAGACAAAACCAAGGAATCTAGATGAACTCTGGAAGGCATGTAAGACTGCATTCTTTGCTATTTCTGATGACTTCATTAATAAATTGTATGAATCATTGTTGAACTGCATGGATGCAGTCCTTCAAGATCATGGAAGTCACACAAAATATTAAATATGACTCTAATAGAACCACAACTTCATTCACAAATGTTATGCAACATATATTTGTATTTTAAGATAATTATTTGTTTGCATATCACATTACTTTTTGTGGGCGACAAAACTTTTGTCTTGCCAAAATCTGACTATTATGTGTTCATTAAATGATCAATATTTCAGCATTGATGCGAATTTATTTTCTTAACCTAAACCAAATTTGGGAGGGTTTCAGCTTTCAAAAGAGTAATTTATAAAACCAATGGATGAATTTAACGTCAGGTTAAAGGCTTTGATTTACATAACATGGATAAGCTACATAACTTCTGTCAGGGACTGCATGAGTACCATTTTCAATATGCACGTTTCTCGTTAGTCTATTAGATTTTTTTTCAGAAAGAAATGTGTTTTATGAGAAACTTCTAAACAGAATATTTTAGTTTCACAAAAATACAATCCTTTATTCTCTGTGTTCTCTTCACATGACTCTGAGCACATCCTTTGTTTCTGTTATTTTATTCTTGATGAAACTTTTTTGATAAAGCTTCAGCCTTAAAATCTGAAATTCAATTACTTTTGACAGAATGCGGTAGCACTATCTTTATTCTCTCCCCTGTTTTTATGCCATCATGCTGCATTTTCACACTTTTGATGTCTACGGTGGCATTGAAAACTTATTAACCTGACTGGTAAAGCTGAAACAACCTTACAACCCTTTTTTCAAGGAATATTGGCCTGTTACGTCTGTCTGCTGTTGTGCAGCTCCAGCACATGCTGTGGTAAGTGCTCTGTATATATTACTTGGAATACTTCTAGAAACCTTTTTGGCTCTCTGAGAATTTTTTTTATTTTGTGCAGGCAGAAAAAGTTTGTTCATTTTCCATACCAAGTTACAGTATATGTAACTTGCTATATCACATTTCACAAGAGTAAAATTAGAACATGTAAACCACTTAAACAATTCTAAGTCAATTCCACCCTAACCCAAACCAAGTGTTTCATAATAACTATATAAAAATAAACTTTTAACTGGGTGGTTTGATGACTTCATTGGTAAAGCAGTCTCACTTAAATTGTGGTTATCATGTCAAAAGGCTCTCTCACATGTATCAGACAGGGATGTCTTGTTGACTGTTATTGCCATCTGCCTTGACTTTAAAACCAATGGCCCTTCAGATGCTCAAAAGGCCTTGACACAGTTGAATCCAGGTTGTCTCTGTTTGGAGAAGAGTAGCCTACCCCGCATAGTGAATATAGCCTATATGACTGATGAAGGATTTTTCATATGAAATGTTACATTATTCTGAACTTACTGTAGTGTTACTAATGGATATCAAATAATAGCAATTAATCCTAAAGCAAAAAGTACACACAAGCGCTTAGTTAATCACCAGTAGACAATGGTTAAATCCTTGGCAGCTAGAATCAAATGGGGGAAGGTACCTCCCCAAAGGGAAAAAACAACAATAAATGAAAATACGTATGATCTGCGCTCAAAGAAACCATCATTTAATAGAATAAATATTGGAGGCTAGTTGGATTCCACAAGAGTTAATCTGACTCCAAAAAGGGGGACCTCACTTGAGGGAATGTGCCAAAAAAGCGCTAAAAGAAGAACTAACGTAAACATCCACAGACCAATAATACAAAGGCAAGGATTGTGCTACAAGAAATAAAAATAATATTAATAAAAGGGTCTGAAAGCAAGTATAAAACCATCAATATGTATACACAGAGTGCTACTCCTTGGGTGTGTAGAGTTGAAGGCAAACATCCATATATTGTCGGATTTGATGCAATGAGGCACTCACCAGAGTTTAGACCAATGCAAGTCAAGTGCAGTACCTGAAGGAAGGTACAGACCAAAAGTACATACAGCATACAGTACAGACCAAAAGTTTGGACACACCTTCTCATTCAAAGATTTATCTGTATTTTCATGGCTATGAAAATTGTAGAATCACACTGAAGACATCACAACTATGAATTAACACATGTGGAATTATACATTACACTTTACAAAAAAGTGTGAAACAACTGAAAATATGTCTTGTATTCTAGTTTCTTCAAAGTAGCCACCTTTTGCTTTGATTACTGCTTTGCATGCAGAAAAGGTGAACGGCTGGACTCCATATGCCTAGTTCCCACCGTGAAGCATGGAGGAGGAGGTGTGATGATGTGGGGGTGCTTTGCTGGTGACACTGTTGGGGATTTATTCAAAATTGAAGGCATAGTGAACCAGAATGGCTACCACAGCATTTTGCAGCAGCATGCTATTCCATCCGGTTTGCGTTTAGTTGGACCATCATTTATTTTTCAAAATGTCAGCTCTGGGCACAAAAAATAAGCCTTCACACTATCCCATCTAAAACTAAAAATTTAAAAAGTTACTAGTCTTGGGAAATGGTGACACGTCACACAAGTGAAATTTTTAATTTTTTTTTACAAAGTTCCAAAACTCTTTTCCACACTTAAATAAAATGTTTGCTATCTGTGTAATCGTACTTACCTGGAAGATCATATTGCCAGGTAATTTGTTACCACATAGTGAATATAGTAAATAAAAATCCCAAAAAGCAATTGCCGAATTGCGTATTTTTGACTATTTTGTTGCACTTTGAATTTTTTCCCACTTTGCAATAGATTACATGATAAAATGAATGGAGTCATTCAAAAATACAACTCCTGTCACAAAAAAGCCCTCATATGGCTATGTGGACAAAACAGTAAAAAAACTACAGCTCTTGTCTACTCTGAAAACATCCGTTATTTGTATTCCTAAGATTTATGAAACATACGAACAAATCTATATTGTTTGTACTATGTATTTTTCTAGATGAGCCATATTAAATATGTATGTGTAAAATCTGCCTTTTATAATTCCCCTTCATTATTTAAAATAAACAGTTGGAGATTTTCTGATCTACATGTACTTCTTGACTCTGCTTCTTGACACACAAGTGCAGCTGTAAATTTGGATTGGAATGAGTTATCTCATGCTGAGTGTTAACTTTGACTTTCTCCTACTTTTAATTAATTCTGCTATGCACTTCTAGAAAATCCTTTAAACTAATTTTATATATCATGCATGCATTTGTGCAAAGAACTCTGTTGAGACCTTCTTCATTTAAGTTTTTTAATTTGCGAACTGAGGAACTGCATGATTTTTTTATTTATTTAGTCTTGCATAATTATGAAATATAGTGGTAGGTTAGTAACTACCAATGCTGATCTAAGGCAGTACAACTGGTGAACGGTCAACAGGGTTATGGGTGCCCAAAACTGATTGATACATGTGAGGAGCAAAGATGAGTCTGGTCTGATTCCACAGAAGAGCCACTGTAGCAAAATTAATGCTGGTTATGATTGAAAGTTTTCAGAACACACAGTGCATCACAGCTTGCTGTATAGAGTAGATGCAGACTGGTCAAAGCGTACATGCTGACCTGTCTACTGCTGAAGCATCTAAAATAAGAATGTTAGCAGCAATGCTGCACCCACAGGAAGAAGGTGACTTGTTCAGATGAAACACATTTTATTTTATTTTATGTGAAAAACCTAGTTCACATTATTTTGACTAGTTATGGATGAATTATAAGACAATGGCAAGTACAAGCAGTGCGATGCTGTAGGCAAGGTTCGGCAGGGCCCAAGAATTCATGTGGATGCTACTTTTACACATGCCACCTGCCAAAAATTGGTTGCAGACAAAGTGCACTCTTATGGTAAATGTATTCCCTAATAGCAGTGGCCTCAGTGATGTAAGCCTGGGAAAGTAGGCTGTAGCACGTATATTGTTGAGAAAATTAATAGGGCGTGTCAGGGCCAGATTTACAAGCAGTCAGAAAGATGACTGTAACTGGTACATTCCAAAAATTAAACCCCTTAACCCCCAAGGGTGGTTTGCACGTTAATGACC
>VIAB01015378.1:25517-42369 GCA_009801035.1 Oophaga pumilio | reverse complement strand
GTTGTCCAATTTGTCCTGAGTACGCTCATACCCAATATGTGGGGAGGAACTACTGTTTGGGCACATGGCAGAGCTCAGAATGTAAGGAGCGCCATTTGACTTTTTCAAACGAAAATTGGCTGGAATCGTGATTAGATGCCATGTCGCGTTTGGATAGCCCCTGATGTGCCTAAAAAGTGGAAACCACACACAAGTGACCCCATTTTAGAAGCTAGACCCCCTAAGGAACTTATCTAGGTCTGTGGTGAGCACTTTGAACCTCCAATTGCTTTATACAAGTTTATAACATAGAGCCTTAAAATTTAAAAATCTTATTTTTTCCACAAAAATGATCTTTTAACCCCAATTTTTATTTTCCTAAGGGTAATAAGACCTCAAAAGTTACTGTGCAATTTGGCTTGAGTACGCTGATACCTTATATGTGGGGGTAAACCACTGTTTGGGTGCATGGCAGTGCACGGAAGGGAAGGAGCGCAGTTTGACTTTTTCAAAGCAGAATTGGCTGGACACCATGTTGCGTTTGGAGAGCCCCTGATGTGCCTAAACAGTGGAAACAACCCACAAGTGACACCATTTTGGAAACTAGACCCCCTAAGAAACTATCTAGATCTGTTGTGAGCACTTTGAACACCAAAGTGTTTCACTAAAGTTTATAATGCCTGGGTGTGAAAAAAAAAGAAAAATTTCCACAAAAATGATTTTTTAGTCCCCAATTTTTGATTTTTCCAAAGGAAATTGGACCTCAAAAGTTGTCCAATTTATCCTGAGTACACCGATACCCCATATGTGGGGGGGGGACTGTCTGGGCGCATGGAAGGGCTCGGAAAGGAAGTAATGACGTTTTGGAATGCAGATTTTGATGGGTGTCATGTTCAGTTTGTAGAGCCCCTGATGTGCCTAAATAGTGGAAACCCCACACAAGTGACCCCATTTTGGTGACTAGACCCCCTAAGCAACTTATCTAGATCTGTAGTAAGCACTTTGAAACCCCAAGTGCTTCACACAAGTTTATAATGCCTGTGCATGAAAATAAAAAATCCTATTTTTTTCCCACAAAAATGATCTCTTAGTCACCATTTTTTTATTTTCCCAAGGGTAACAGGAGAAATTGAACCCCAAAAGTTGTTGTCTAATTTGTCCTGAGTACGCTGATACTCCATATGTGTGAGAAAACTACTGTGTGGGCACATGTCAGGGCTCGGAATAGAAGTAGTGACGTTTTGCAATGCAGACTTCGATGGAAAGGTCTGCAGGTGTCATGTCGCGTTTGGAGAGCCCCTGATGTGCCTAAACAGTGGAAACCCCCAAGTGACCACATTTTGGAAACTAGACCCCCAAATGAACTTATCTAGATGTGTGGTGAGCACTTTGAACCCCCAAGTGCTTCACAGAAGTTTATAATGTCCGAGCGTGAAAATAAAAAAATCATATTTTTTCCACAAATATGATCTTTTAGTCCCCAGTTTTTTATTTTCCCAAGGGTAACAGGAGAAATTGGACACCAAAAGTTGTTGTTCAATTCGTCCCGAGTACGCTGATACCCCATATGTGGGAGAAAACTACTGTATGGGCACACATCGGGACTCGGAAGGGAAGTAGTGACGTTTTGCATTGTAGAATTTGATGGAATAGTCTGCGGGAATCGTGTCACATTTTGAGAGCCCCTGATGTGCCTAAACAGTGGAAACCCCCCAAAAGTGACCCCAATTTGGAAACTAGACCCACAAGGAACTTATCTAGATGTGTGGTGAGAACTTTGAATCTGCAAGTGCTTCACAGAAGTTTATAACGTAGAGCCATAAAAATAAAAAAATAAAAATTCCACAAAAATGATATTTTTACCCCATTTTTTATTTTCCCAAGGGTAACAGAAAAAATTAGACGACAAGAGTTATTGTGCAATTTGTCCTGAGTACTCTGATACCCCATATGTGGGGGTAAACTACTTTTTGGGCGCATGGCAGATCTCAGAAGGGAAGGAGCACCGTTTGACTTTTTCAACGCAGAATTGGCTGGAATTGAGATCAGATGCCATGTCACGATTAAAGAGCCCCTGATGTGCCAAAACAGTGGAAACTCCCCAATTCTAACTCCAACCCTAACCCCAACACATCCCTAACCATAGTCCCAACCCTAACCATAAACCTAACCACAAACCTAACCCTAACACACCCCTAATCCCAACCCTAATACTAATCCTAACTTTAGCCCAAACTCTAACCCTAACTTTAGCCCCAACCCTAACCCTAACCTTAACCCTAATGGGAAAATGGAAATAAATACATTTTTTAAATGTTATTATTTTTCCCTAACTAAGGGGGTGATAAAGGGGGGTTTGATTTACTATTTATAGAGGGTTATTATGTTTGGCAGCTGTCACACGCTAAAAGCCGCTTTTTATTGCAAAAAATAGTTTTGGCATCACCACATTTTGAGAGCTATAATTTTTTCTTATTTTGGCCCACTGATTCATGTGAGGTATCATTATTTGCGGGACGAGTTGTCCTTTTTATTGGTACCATTTTTGGGCACATGACTTTTTTGATCGCTTTTTAATACGATTTTTGAGAGGCAGAATGAACAGAAACCAGCAATTCTTGAATTTCTTTTGGGGGGTGTTTATACCATTCCGCATGTGGTAAAATTGATAAAGCAGTTTTATTCTTTGGGTCAGTAGGATTACAGCGATACCTCATTTGTATCATTTTTTTATGTTTTGGTGCTTTTATACAATAAAAACAATTATATATAAAAAATAATTATTTTTGCATCGCTTTATTCGGCGAGCTATAACTTTTTTATTTTTTCTCTGATGATGCTGTATGGTGGCTCGTTTTTTGCGGGACAAGAGGACGTTTTCAGCTGTACCATGTTTATTTATATCAGTCTTTTTGTTCGGTGGTATGATGATAAAGCATTATTTTTTTGCCTTTTTTAAGGGGTTCACTAAAGGGGTTAACTAGTGGGACAGTTTTATAGGGCGGGTCGTTACGGGCGCAGCGATACTAAATATGTGTACTTTAATCATTTTTGCTTATTTTATTTACATAGAAATTAATTTATTGGGAATATTTTTTTTTATTTATTTAGGAATTTTTTTATAGACATGTTCATTTTTTTTTACTTTTTTACTTTGTCCCATGGTGGGACATCACTATAAAGTGTCAGATCGCTGCTCTGACAGTTTGCACAGCACCCTGTCAGACCAGCGATCTGACAAGCGTTGCAGGAGGCTTTCTCAGCGTCTGCTCTCAGCAGAAACTGAGAAGCCACCTCCCTGCAGGACCCGGAAGGACCCCGCGGCCATCTTGGATCCAGGGTCCAACAGGGAGGAGGCCCTCAGAACAACGCGATCACATTATGCTGTTCTGAGGGTCTCAGGGAAGCATGCAGGGAGTCTCCTCTCTGCGCGATGCTTCCCTATACCGCCGGAACACTGCGATCATGTTTGATCGCAGTGTGCCGGGGGTTAATGTGCTGGGAGCGGTCCGTGACCGGCCCTGGCACATAGTGCTGGGTGTCAGCTGTGAAAATCAGCTGATACCCGGCTGCGATCATCTGCGCTCCCCCGTGAGGGCAGCTGATCGCATATGACGTACTATCCTGTCCTTGGGCATTAAGTCCCAGGGCACATGGATGGGATAGTACGTCAGATGGCAGAAAGGGGTTAAACACAACTGTCTATATGACAAAGTGTGCACATTGTAAAAAATAAATAGATTTTTACACATTCCCTTTTTGTAATAATTCAATATTACAATTATACAGTTCACCCAAATGCAGAGGTGCTGGCTTTTGGGATGTGCATTTGGTAAAAGCCAAAGTAGAGGGATTTACGTTATTTTTTCTTTAAAATTTGTAATAAAGAGCACATTTGAATACCTTTTATAATAGTCCAGTTTGCCAACAGTACAACCCATGACAATACTGCATGCTGTTTACAATGTTCCTTTCTGTGTGTGAACATATGTTTACCTACTTAGTAGTGTAGCATTTTAGGAACATTTTTGGTCATGTGGAAGACAATTAAAAAAAATTGTAAATAAAATACAAAGAAAGTTAAGGTTTTTCAACTGTATTACTACTGCAATATAAAAACCATACATGCTAGAATAATACTGTTGGGTGTTGCTGCAACTTCCCTTCCTTATGTGTCTCTTGCTAAAAATGTAGCTTTTTAGGAATATAGTATTTTTAATAAGTAGGGGGATAATTTAAGCTAAATATTTACAGTATATCACAAAAGCGAGTACACCACTCACATGTTTGTTAATATTTTGCTATATCTTTCTTGGGACAACACTGAAGATATGAAACTTCGATGTAATGTAAAGTAGTCAGTGTACTGCAGGTTAGGCACACTCAAACAAAGGGGAGGGCACCATCAAATAGTACACGGGATCAACCTGAAGCATGTCAGAAGCTAATAGAGAAAAGCAAGAAAAGGAAATATGAATGGGTACAGGGACCACTAAATGAAATTCAATATTTTATTTAATTTATACAAAAAGCCAAAATTAATTTAAAGCATGTAAAAACAGAATTGTGGTACAAGTCAAAAAAGGGAAATGACCCAACCAGACCAACTGGCACCTACAAACAAGGGGTTATAAATATAAATATAGACAGTAATAGTGATATTAGAGTCTCTTGTCCTAATTACATATAAAGAGCAATAATTTGGCACCCAGTATAGAGCCCTACTAGCAAAGAAACACACATAAGGGAGTGGGGTAAAATTACCCTGCACTCGTGAATGGTAAGGAAGCAAAAATGTGCCTGTAATAAACACTGTGGATTCTTACATTATTATATATTATTCTAATAGACCTAATTTTTATACACATATTTTCTGGACAATTAGAGGTTTTGCAGTATTGAGAATCAACTCTGAAACGCGTAAGTTAATAAAACTGTTTTTTGCTCAACACCATCATCTCCATTGCATCTCCATCTCCTGGACCAGAAGCTCAGCAGAACTCTCTGTATATCCTTTTCGATTATTGCAAAGCTGGCAAATTAAACTTTAAAAAAATTGGCTCATCTCTGCCTTAAAGTTTTAAAATAATAGCTTTGGATTAAACATAAATTTAATAACTTATCATTTTAAAATGTGTGTCTGTGAAATTAGAAGTTTAAATTAAGGAAAATACAGATGCATACTCATTCATATTAATCTCATCAGGGAAAAGAATTAAAGAGTTATTCCTATTAAGCAATTTCCCCTAATACTTGCTGACCTGGCTGCCACCTTTCTTGTTTTGTTGAGGACATGTGTTCCTGCCTGATTGATAGTTCTGAGAGTAATAGAATATTTACACTATCACACTGCATGTCTTGGACCTGTCCTATAGATCTGAACAGAAATGTAGAAAGATTTTTGGGGATGGGAGCTAGCACTCATGTGCTGGAGTGCAGTGAAGGCCGTAAACCATAGCATCAAACTGTAAGCAAAGAGGTTGGAGTAGAAGACTTCTGGAGAATGGCACACTTAAGAAATTGTGTGCCTATGGGTGTATTTATGAATGATCTACCAAAGGAGAATTGATTGCAAAGATGACAATAACACTTCAAACACATATTTGCCATTTTATGGTTGTAGAATTAGAACATATGAAAGATGTGTATCTTCGTACCGTGTTAGCCAGTAGATAGAAAAATATTTAGACTTGAGAGTCCTCAGTGGTTGATATCTTTTAATGGCTAACTGAAAAGATGGTAACAAATTGCAAGCTTTCGAGACTACTCAGGTCTCTTCATCAGGCAAAGACTAATACAAAATCTGAAGAATCACATATTTATATACACAAAAGGACACAGGAATAATGCAATAGATAAGACAAGTGACGTGAAGCAGAACTGTCATTATGGCAGAGGGATGAACATAAATATTGGAACAGTTCATAGATAAGGAGGGAAAGTTTTATTGCCCTCTGATTGGGGTCTGGTATTGTGTTTTGATGACCCTAGAAGGTCAGAGAAGCAGATTCCTTAATTGATATAGAAAGACATAAATCCATGTGACACGTTCATTCCAACACTAAGAGTGTCAAAGGTCATCATGAGCTTATATTCCCAAACCTTTCTATCTTTCTCAGATTTGAAGTTAGATTTTAATATAAGTAATTCCATATCCATCATGCTATGACCGGGCATACAAAAGTGTTTTGCCACAGGTAAATCCATTCTTTTTTCTCTTATTGTGTGGCGATGAGAATTCATCCTTGTTCTAAGTTTTTGCCCGGTATCCCCCACATACAGACCCCCAGTTGGACATTTACTACATATAATGAGGTACACCACATTAGATGTGATGCAGCTGAAAGTACCTGGTATCTTGTAGTCTTGATGTGAGTTGGGGATCTTTATCTTGTCTGTGGTCATTATAAATGGACATGTTTTACATTTCTTCTGGTTGCAAGGAAAGGTTCCTGCAGCTGTTGGGGAGGACAGGGAGCTTCTGACAATGATGCTTCTTAGATTTGGGGGCTGCCTAAAACATAGTAGTGGGGGGTCTGGAAATATGGATTGTAATCGGGCATCTTTTTGTAGTAAAGGTTGTAGTTTACGTGCAGCTCCCCTTAGCATCTCCAGATTTGGATTATAGGTATCTATGAACTGTTCTATGAACTGTTCCAATATTTATGTTCATCCCTCTGCCATAATGACAGTTCTGCTTCACGTCACTTGTCTTATCTACTGCATTATTCCTGTGTCCTTTTGTGTATATAAATATGTGATTCTTCAGATTTTGTATTAGTCTTTGCCTGATGAAGAGACCTGAGTAGTCTCGAAAGCTTGCAATTTGTTACCATCTTTTCAGTTAGCCATTAAAAAGTATCAACCACTGAGGACTCTCAAGTCTAAATATTTTTTTTAGAATTAGAACAGACATTTTCAAGTTAGCACCACAGTACATCTTCATACAATTTGTGATTTCATATTTGACACATTTTTTGGCACAAAGTTTCTTGAACACATCATACTGAATTTTTTTTAATGGCCTTTTGTAACACTCGTTTATATTGCACTTTGTACAGAGAGAAAATGGAAGAAACAAAGAATAAGATTGTGCATGTACAGTACTTCATTTGTCCTCCACCTGCAATTTCTTGTTAAATTGTCACAGTTTAATGTTTGAAAATCCGGACACATTTCTAATGGGGTTTAACTAGACATAATCCTATTTATAGCTTCAGTCACTGCATATGTCACTGCTGGAGGAAAATTTGGCACCTTTTACTGGAGTGAAAACTTCTGGATTAAAGAATGTGGAATAAAGATTCTGCAGAAGGACTTTCTTGCTATTTTGTTCTAGTTAATTTATTACAGATTAGTCTTAACTATTGCATAGCAGTTCCAACCACAAGGCTGCCACTGTCACAGAACACATTTTATTCTACAGCTTCAAAGGGGCAAAAAGCTAAAAATATGAATATATGTATTTTGATTCTCCAGAGATTGTACATTGGTTTTTACTTTGTACTTATGTCAGATGCATCAGTTATTACAATTATTACAAAGTCAAAATTTGCAATAGTAGTAGCAAATAAAAAAATCACTGTCTGATATGTAAAACCAGACCGAGTTTATTATCATTGAAAAGTTACACTTCAGATTTGCAAAAAGCATTTCTTACATTATGATGGATAGGCACATGAAAAATATTTTTTACTGTCATAAATATCATGTCTTAACATTGATCCACTTTTACAAAATGTAAAAGTATGGTACGGTATGTTACATTAGTACGGTAAATCGGGATGAGCAAACACGAACTGTAAAGACCAGACACATGCTGAACTCGAAACATGGACTTCTTCAGAAAGTTCATGTTACTGTTTGGAGTTTTGATGCTTAATAAAGCTTGTTGAAAAGCTGCATTGCAGCCAATCACAGTCATACAAGTATTAGCATGGATGTGATTGGCCAGCGCCACCCATGACCCAGCCTGTATAACCGCTGGATCACAGGTGGAGAAGCTACTCAAGTGAGGAACAGTGTAAAATAAATAATTGTAAAAAATGTGGGTCCCCTTATATTTAATAACCAGCCAAGGGAACTCAGACAGCTGTGAGCTGGTCTTATTATGCTGGGAAAGGGCCAATATGCATGGACCATCCCAGCTTATTAATATCGTCCCCAGCTGTCTGCTTTGCCTTAGTTGGTTATTAAAAATAGGAGCAACTCCACATTCTTTTTATGGGGGTCCCTTCTTTTTTAATAGGCTGCGAAAGTCCAAGGATATTAGCTCCTTCACTGTTTAGTAAGACCAGCTCACAGCTCTCTACGTTCTCTTGACTGGTTATTAAAAATAGGGGGGACACCAACTGATTTGTTTCTTTTATTTATTAATAAGTAAAGTAAATTACACATGCAAGGCACTGCATCACTCCTCCACTTGTACCTCTGCTTCCTGGTTAAAGATTAGTATTTTTATTATTTTTTTACTATATGTTATTTTAAGTAATTTACATATCTACATTTGTTTGCGGGGCAATTGTCCTGCTCTTACCCCATTTTGATTCCTTATGCAGCCCCCTCACATTTACTACTATGCTCCTGCTCCCAACTTGCTCTGCATGGCGGATGTCAGGAGCAGGTTAATGTAGCATACCAGGAAACTTGTACTGATGGAGATTTTAGACTGTGAGTTCCTCAGGATACAGTGAGATATAGCAATGTCTGTAATGCACTAAAAAAATATTTAGACTTGAGAGTCCTCAGTGGATGATACCTTTTCAACCACTGAGGACTCTCAAGTCTAAATATTTTTCTATCTACTGGCTAACACGGTATGAAGATACACATCTTTCCTATGTAATGCACTAAAGAACTTATTGGTTCTTTATAGCAGAAAAAATAAAGAACAAATATTCATATGTATCACTTTATGGCACATGGCCAAGAGAAATATTTCTTATGAGTAGTTTTCCTGAAAGCATTTATTTGAAATTCTCTAGAAAGAATTAGATATAACACTGTCATTTGCTTATTATATTTTTTGACTGTAGATCTGGGATTCCACAATCCATCAGTAAGTATTATTAATTATACTTCTAATGGTTTACATAGTATTTCCAAGAAACTGAAGATTGTTAACAAGCCTACTAAGTAGTCTATCCAAATGCAAAAAACAATAAAATACAGGAGAAAAAAGGGAGCACTTCCACTTCTTCAGAGAGCAAAACATAGTAACATAGTAACATAGTTAGCAAAGCCGAAAAAAGCCATTTGTCCATCCAGTTCAGCCTACATTCTGTCAGAATAAATCCCCAGATCTACGTCCTTCTAAAGAACCTAATAACTGTAAGATACAATATATTTATGCTCCAGGAAGACATCCAAGCCTCTCTTGAACCCCTCAACTGAGTTCGCCATCACCACCTGAGTTCACCATTACCATCATAAAAAAAGATTTATCGGGTCTTGATGGGCTAGCTCTCTAGTTTATTTAATCTGAAGAAGAGGGATAATTTCTAGAAACATGTTATGTTATAAGACCCAAAAAATCTCTTTCCTGTATGAAGAAGCGCAAGTACCCCATTTTTTTACGTAATTTACTATTTTTGCATTTGGATTTTTTGTTTTCTTATTAGAATTCCCAAAGCTTCCAAAAGCCGCACAGAAGGTATCAGCAGCTGATAAAGAGATGTACAATTTAAATCCAAAGTTAAAATTACTTTAAGAGGTTTCCTTATAATGTTTCTTTAGGAGTGTATAGCTCCTCCACCTCCCAGTTTCTTGGTTGACATGAATGATGGAATCCTAAAGCCTGACAGTTCAAACGGGCAGCATGTTTGATTCACTGATCCGAACTAAATGGTCAGTCAGGCTCACCCAGGTTTCTTACAGAGGCAGTTTTACCTCTGAAACATGGGAGGACTACATAGTGACTTAACCTGGTTGGATTCAGTACTATATGGCCAACTTCAGGGTAGCTTTTGCTGGTTTTAAAGAATCCATTTTAGAATTCAAAACAACCCCTCTAAAACATATAGTTCCATAAGAAATTCTGAGTAGCATGAGAAGTAGATATTAGCATTCAGGAAGACTTCTGAAATTTGTTTTGGACAGATTCACTTAATAAATTTGGTGCAAAGTCAATCAGTCTAGAAGGTTTTAAAATTATAAAAAAAACTCTTATAGTCACCTTTCTTTAGTGACTCTCTGTACCTCTTTTGTCATCACTTCCCAACAGCACCTGTTCTTTTTTTATCATCCTCTGTATTTTTAGAGGATTGCTGGTGATGATTAAGCCATACGCAGTCACTTGGGACGTTATTCTCATTATTGATGTAAATGACATGTGCCATACACCATGTGGTCATATTGGATACTTTGTACATCATTGATATTGTTAGCACTCTCTTGTTAGGTTTTTTCTATCTTGCTGGTCACATGACCTTTGTTGCCTATTTTATCCTGCTCCGCCCTTCTGGCTTTGCTGGACTTCATTGTTATTTCTACTCTTAAGCTAGCCGGGTGCTTTGCTACCTTTCTATATTAGTTTTGCTTGGTCTTTTGACCTCTATGTTCTATGTTGTTTGTTTTTCTTTTTACTGTTACAACTTCTGTTAGGAGGTGTTCATCTTTTCTCCCAGTCCCTAGTTCTTGTAGGGATCCCTCCCTCGCATCTATAGGTCTTCGTACAGACTAGCTGAGGACTTTAGCGGGTCTGATCGCAGGATCAGGTTCCCCGTTACATCGTAGGGTTTGAGCTTAGTTCTATCGTAGGGACAGATATCCCTTTCTTTCCTTAGTGCTTGTAGCAGAACATACAGATATGTGTCATGCCACACATGTTCCATCCAAAAGACCAGAGGGAGCGGAAGATTGAAGAGGAGATGATCAGAGTACCAAATTGGGATTAGCATTCCTTATCCCTTCTTTATCTGCATCTAGGTTTTTGGGTGGTCACTGCTGCTGACTAGTCTCAATACAGTAACTTAGGGGTGCAAAACCTTTTTTTTTGCTGGGGGCAATTTAGATATTTATAACATCATTTCCATACTATGTAAAATTATCAACTTAAGAATGATCCTCCTATATTTAGTCAAAAATGTAAAATACTCACCCTTAATGAGATTAATGAAACTGCTTCTCTTTGGTGAGACATTTAGGCTATGTGCACACGTTGCAGAAATGCCCTGTAATTTTGCAGAGCATTTGCACAGCTCCTCACCATGGGTAAAATGCATAAGTAATTAGTATTCGTTTTCCCGCAAAAAACAAGTATTTTGCAAGCGTTTTTAGCTTGCAGAATGCTTGCGCTTTTCCAAGCGATTTGAAATTTAAAGCCAGATTTGGATACAAAATGATTTCCAAAACTTTAAACATCCCAAGGAGCATTGTGCAAGCGATCATATTGAAATGGAAGGAGTATCATACCACTGCAAATCTACCAATACCTGGCCGTCCCTCTAAACTTTCATCTCAAACAAGGAGAAGACTGATTAGAGATGCAGCCAAGAGGCCCATAATCACTCTGGATGAACTGCAGAGATCTACAGATCTGAGGTGGGACAGTCTGTCCATAGGACAACAATCAATCATACACTGCACAAATCTGGCCTTTAAGGAAGAGTGGCAAGAAGAAAGCCATTTCTCAAAGATATCCATAAAAAGTTTCGTTTAAAGTTTGCAACAAGCCACCTGGGATACACACCAAACGTGGAAGAAGGTGCTCTGGTCAGATGAAACCAAAATCGAACTTTTTGGCAACAATGCCAAAGGTTATGTTTGGCGTAAAGGCAACACAGCTCATCACCCTGAACACAGCATCCCCACTGTCAAACATGGTGGTGGCAGCATCATGGTTTGGGCCTGCTTTTCTTCTGCAGGGACAGGGAAGCTGGTTCAAATTGATGGGAAGATGGATATAGCCAAATACAGGACCATTCTTGAACAATACCTGTTGGAGTCTGCAAAAGACCTGAGACTGGGACGGAGATTTGTTTTCCAACAAGATAATGATCCCAAACATAAAGCAAACTCTACAATGGAATGGTTCCCAAATAAATGTATCCAGGTGTTAGAATGGCCAAGTCAAAGTCCAGACCTGAATCCAATCGAGAATCTGTGGAAAGAGCTGAAAACTGCTGTTCACAAACGATCTCCATCCAACTTCACTGAGCTCGAGCGGTTTGCCAAGGAAGAATGGGCAAGAATTTCAGTCTCTTGATGTACAAAACTGATAGAGACATACCCCAAGCGACTTGCAGCTGTAATTGCAGCAAAGGGTGGCACAACAAAGTATTAAGTTAAAGGGGCCGAATAATTTTGCGCGCCCCACTTTTCAGTTTTTGTATAGCCACAAAAATTTTAAAAAAGCAATAAATTTTGTTCAACTTCACAATTGTTTCCCACTTGTTGATTCTTCATCAAAAATTAACATTTGGTATCTTTATGTTTGAAGCATGATATGTGGGAAAAGGTTGAAAAGTTCCAGGGAGCCGAATACGTTCGCAAGGCACTGTATATAAGAATATGTAGCGTGTATCCTAAACAAAACATTTTTATCATGCACTTTTATGTACGATACTTTAATTGTATTGCTGAATACACCATGCTATCTTAAGAAACTCATTTTGGCATCTTAACAAAAACATATCTTGAAATATAAATTATATACTTGAATTATAAATTATAGTGTTAGAAGAAGTCAGCGGTCTAAAGTTTGATGTTTGAATAGTATGAATAAAATGAGCAAAATTTAAAGAATAAAAAAGAAAATAAAAAACAAAGAAGAATACAGACTTTAAAGGGAGACAAAGTGATAGTTAATAGCATTTCAAAAGGTTGCGTGCAGATCAGAGATTCATGTTCAATCAAGGGATGACCTTTTCGGATTTCATAAATTTTAATTGAAAAGAACTGGAAAAAAGAGAACGCAAAGGCAATGTAAGACATAAAAGAGTAGACGTTGCAAAGGTACTTGGTAATTTAGATCAATACTTCAACATGTTGAATAGAAACAAAAAAAGTTTGCTTGACAGAAGCAGTCAATTTGAGAGTGATTTGGGAAGAAAGCTAAAAATAGACAATGGTGATGAGCAGTTAATAGCATTACTAGAAGATTGATTTAAGAAGTGTAGTTTAAATGTTTGATGAGGCTAACTGACAATACATGCTGAAATATGTGGTAAGGTAGAACAAAGAAATGGTAGAGATGATTAAGTCAGGCATGTAAAAAAATGGTTATTTAGGGCATCAAATAAAAAAAACCTCTGTGACATTCTGAGGTTCCCTATGACTGTATCCAACCACTTTCAAGCTCATAAATGCAAACACAGCCTTAGGGGAAGTTCACACTGTAAATTTTGCTGCATTTTTTTCTGCAGCAAAACCTGATTTCTTGGCAGGAAAGCTGCGGGAGAAACGCATATTTTTGGTGTGTTTTTGTTTGCATTTTTGTTGCGGTTTTGGTGCATTTTTTCATGCATTTTTGGAGCTAACTTGTGTCTCTCTGTGCATGTTAATAAAGTTCAGTGCCCCCAGAGTAAAAAAATATTACTTCTTGTAGAAGCATACCTCTAGATCGTTTGAAAAGCCGGCAATTCATGTGGACCTTACAGTAAAATCACAGACAGGGTAGAAAAGAATAGATAGAATAGATTTACAGTATACACATAGAATACCTAGATATATAGATGTCAGTGACACACACATATATACGTATATACTGTATATTACATAGATAGAAGAAAAGCTTGCAATTCATCTGCTGTGTACTGTAAAATCACTGCAGGAGCTGACAGGATAGAAGAGATGGATTACATACAGTAAATACAAAAAGAATATATATATATATATATATATATGTCAGTGACAAATACAATAAGTACAGTGTGTGCAGCTTACTGTACATGTATTTAAATAATAAAAGATTATTTTTTTGAAAAAAATGGCGTTTGCTGCTGTGTAATTTTCGTAACTAGCAGAGGGAAAGCTAATGGCTGGGGGCCGATGTTTATAGCCTGGGAAGGGGGCAATACCCATGGAGCTTCCCAGACTATTAATATCAGCTCACAGCTATATACTTGGCCTTTACTGGCTATTAAAATGGGAGACCACCCAAAAAATGACCTAGAGTCCCCCTTTTAAAAACCATCAAAGGCTATGCAGACAGCAGCAGGCTGATAATAATTGCCTAGGAAGGCACCATGGTTACTGCCCCACCCTAGGCTAAAATCATCAGCTCTCAGCCACCCAAGAAAATCAGGCACGGGAATCACAGAGTTCAGACGAGTTGCATACTTTATTAAAGGCTATCAAACTACGCGTTTCATGGACGTCATGTCCACTTCCTCAGGTACATAGCCAATCAAATTGGCTCTGAACTCTGTGATTCCCTTACCTGATTTTGGAGGAGCGCGGAATTGTCGGCATTTTGAATATCCTATCCAGAATTTCTTGAAGATCCTTCGCGGGTCCGGTGCCATCTGCAGCCCTCCTATCCTACTTACTATATGTGTTGTGCATACTCACAACGTGTACAGTTGAGAATTTTACCTTTACAGTAAACTAATTGTTAATTTGGTAACTGTGCTATTATGCTCCTCTCTCTATAATTTCCACCCCAGAAAAGACGCATGTCTATGATGTGCCAATTCTGGCACTTAACTTCACTCTTCCCACATGCCCTGTAGAGGTGCCAAGTGGGGTGATAGTTGGGGGGTTGATGTCACCTTTTGTATTGTCAGGTGACATCAAGCCCCAAAATTAGTAAAGGAGAGGCGTCAATAAGTTACTCCACAGTCACATTGTATAAAAACACATACATCAAGAATAAAATCCTTTAATTGAAAGAATGACACAGACTACTTTAATAATCTTAATTAAACCATACTTATGACCTCACCTAATTCCACAGAAGCCCCTTATCTTGTAATAAGCCAAAAATAAAAAAACAACCATATCCCTCACCTCTGTGTTGTTTTGTCCCACGCCATAATCCATGTCTGGGGGAGAAATAGTTTTCAACCTGGACGATACCAAGATACGACCGTCTGGGCTGAGAACCAATGGTGAATGAGATGCAGCTAGCGCAGCCTTAGTGACTAGCGGTGACGTCACTGAGGCTGCTTTCCCAGCTGGGCTGAACTGCAGTGACCTCAGTAAGATCCCCGCTAGCACTGTGAGAAAGTCGCACGGCGCAGAGGCGAGTTGAAATTTTCCCAGTGAACTCGTATCTGCACCGTGCGACTTTCTCCCGATGCTAACGGGGATCTCACCGAGGTCATCGGAGTTCAGCCCGGTTGGGAATGCAGCCTCAGTGACGTCACTGTGGCTGCGCTTGCAGCATCTCATTCACCAGTGGTTCTCAACCTGGACGGTCGCATCTTGACACTGTCCAGGTTGAAAACTATTTCTGTGGGACAGAAAGACAGAGAGGTGAGGAATATGGTTGTTTTTTATTTTTAGTTTATTGCAGGAGAACAAGGTCTTCGGTGGAATTAGGCTTTAGGTGAGTATAACTGTTGTAATGCAATGGTATCCACACTGAGCAGTGATGAGGCAGTGACCCAGGAAAATTCAAAGCAAAGACGTTTCTTTAATATTAAACTCACAAAGCACCGCTCACGATATACTCTGGATCACAACCGGGAAACAGGACAGTCCACCTCTGTATCGCAGCCGGGAACAAGACAGTCCACCTATGGTTTGCAGCCGGGCACATATCCTCTGGATTACAGTCAATAAACACAGCAGTCCTACTCCAGTTTGCCGCCGGGTACAAGACAGTCCACCTCCGGATCACAGCCAGGCACAGGACAGTCAACCTCCAAAACCTGTTGCCTTGTGTGACTGCACCTCCGTGTATGCTGTGGGTGCCAGGTCTTTCAGCTCCGCTTGCCTGTTTTGGCTCACACAGGTGTAGCTCTGCAGAGCCTTCTGCTCTCCATGCTTGCCAGACCAAACTAACACTGACCCTGTACTGACACCCCCAAACCCTTTGCTGCAAGGCTTTTAGGCTACTTTCACACATCAGTATTTTGCTGTCAGGTGCGATCCGGCAGTTTTTGAAAAAAAAACTGATCAGTTTTTTTTGCCGCCAGATACGTTTTTTTTTCTCATTTTCATGCATTAGTGCCGGAACGCGCCCCATGTCATTGCGTTTAGTCCGTTTTTTGCCAGATCCGTCATAGATTTTAATTCCGGCGGCCGTACAGGACGCATCATGTAACGTTTTTTTTTTTCTGCCGGAAACGCCTGACAGCGCCTGAAGCTGTGTGTCAGGCTAGGTCATACAATACAAGTCTATGGGAGTCGGATCAGGCATAGGATTGATCCGGCCACCAGACTCCGTTTTCTTCATTCACGCCTGCCTGGAAACTGAACCAATGTCTTTCTCTCTCTCTCTCTCTCTCTCTCTCTCTCTCTCTCCCGGGCAGGGAATAAAATGGACTACAACACTACCATTAGCAGTATGTTTCAAACAAAAAAGCCCAGAGCAGATTTTCCCTAAATCTGCCTTGGACAACCAGCATATCCAAGACCTATACACTTTTATTCTGCATTGCAATCACAGCTATGCCTGTGACTGCAATGCACTCTCATGATCTCAATACGCCTCTGTGCGCATCCTGGGGGGCATATACAGTGACCCTCACATGTAACACCAGTCACTGCCTCACACTGTGTTTGTTATTTTTAAATAAAAATGGAAAACTGTGTTTTGTTTTATTTCTAATAAAAGGTTTTATTCGGGCTGTGTCTTTATTTACCATGTAACTATAGGATTAGTAATGGATAGGTGTCTTATAGACGCCTCTCCATTATTAAGCTGTGGGCTTGATTACACTTGACAATTAGTGTTGAGCATTCCGATACCGCAAGTATCGGGTAT
>VIAB01015377.1:34152-46403 GCA_009801035.1 Oophaga pumilio | reverse complement strand
AGTACACCAGAAGTTGTGGAGGGGCCAAAGGAGGGCAACAACCTAGCAATAGGACTGCTACCTCCTCCTTTGTGCAAGAAGAAACAGGAGGAGCAATGCCAGAGCCCTGAAAAATGACCTCTAGCAGGCCACTAACATCCGTGTGTCTGTTCAAATTGTCAGAAACACTCCATGAGGGTCATATGAGGGCCCGACATCCACAAGTAGGTGTTGTGCTTACAGCCACACATTGTGCAGGGAGACTGGCATTTGTCAGAGAACACCAAGATTGGCAGATTCGACATTGGCACCATGTGCTCTTCACAGATGAGAGCAGGTTCAGATTGAGCATGTGACAGATGAGACAGAATCTGGAGAATGTTCTGATGCCTGCAACGTCCTCAAGCATGACCGGATTGGCAGTGGGTCAGTAATGATGTGGGGAGGCATTTCTTTTGAGGACTGCACAGCCCTCCATGTGCTAGCCAGAGGTACCCTGACTGCCATTAGTACTGGGATGAGATCCTCAGACCCATTCTGAGACCATATGCAAGTGCACTGGGCCCTAGGTTCATTCTAATCCATGACAATGATAGGCCTCATGTGGGTGAAGTATGTCAGCAATTCCTGCATGATGAAGGCACTGATGCCATGGACTGGCCTGCCCATTTCCCAGACGTGAATCCAATCGAGCACATCTGGGACATCATGTCTCGTTCCATCCACATTGCCCCACTGGCTGTCCAGGAGTTGACTGATGTTTTAATCCAGGTCTGGGAGGAGATCTCTCAGGAGAACATCTGCTGTGTCATCAGAACCATGCCCAGGCATTGTAGGGAGGTCATACAGACACGTGGAGGCCACACACACTAATGAGCATCATTTGCTTGTCTTGTGACATTTCCACTGAAGTTGGATCATCCTGTAATTTGATTTTCACTTTGATCCAGACCTTCATGGGATATTAATTTTGATTTACATTGATCATTTTTATGTTTTATTGTTCTCAACACATTCCACTATGTAATGAATAAAGATTTGCAACTGGAATATTTAATTCAGTGATATGTAGGCTGTGGTGGTGATTTTTTTTACTGTTATTGTTAACCTCCTCAGGGGATTTGAAGATGCAATCATGGTCTCCTTTGTAGCCCGGACACAAGCAGGGTTTGCAAGGAGCTCTGTAATGACAGGCCCGTGATTTAACCAACTGTAACTGTGCCCGAGGTGGTAGCCGTTGGCAAATGTCCGGTGTCCGACTCCCTGGCATGTTATAGAAAAAACAAGAGTGCTGGGTGTGTGTATGCTGGCAATGTTGCAATTGGTACCTTTACCTTCAGGCTGGTCCCGATCCACTCCTCACCAGGTCCATTAGACTTCCAGACAAGGACACCAACACGCTTAGCTACACAAAGCAGAAGGCAGTACACTTTACAGCTTCTTCTGTCTCATACAGAAGTATCTTCTTATCTGTTTTCTTCTGTCTCATATAAAGGTATGTTCTTTTCACTTTTGAGTGATGGCACTTTATATGTGAACGGTAGACAAGCAGAGCAAATGAGATAAACTTCTATCTTCCCAGTGCTAGGACACACAGGTCAATATATTACGCTGTGAGCACTGCACCCAAACAGCAGTCTGTAATCATTTAATGAGGGCCTCTCTTAGAGCCATTCTCTGTACTGTGTCCTCATCTAGCCAACACTGGACTTTCTTCTTCTCGGGATCTCGCTCTTGGACAACATCAATGCCCATGATAGGCGGTCCTTCTTCTTCTCATCACTATCTTGGAGTGCATCTTTCTGGCCGCCATCTTGGGCCTCATATATTCCAGCGTTCTTCCATCTGCACCATGGGTCTTCTTCACCCCGCTTTCTCCATGCGAGTAACTCGCATCCAGCTGACTACGCCAAATGTAACGGTGCCCGAGGTGGTAGCTATGGCGAGTGTCATGTGTCCAACACCCCGGCACGTTACAGAAAAAGTGAGAGTTCTGGGTGTGCATGTGTATGCAGGCAACTTGGAGTGCCGAAGTTTATTATATTTCTTTAATGCTTGCAGTGTTGCTATTGGTATCTTCACCTTCAGGCTAGTCCTGTTCTACTCCTCATCAGGTCCAAAAACAAGACACTTTTTACTTGGCAACACACTTAGGTACACAAAGCAGCAGGCAGTTCATTTTACAACTTCTTCTGTCTCATACAGAGGTACGTTCTTATCAGTTTCAGGTGATTTCACTTTATATGTGGACAGTAGACAAGCAGAGCAAATGAGATCAATGTCTATCTTCCCGATGCAGGGACACACGGGTCAATATGTTACGCTGCGAACCCTGCGCCCAAACAGCATTGTGCGATCCATTAACAAGGGCCTATCTTAGAACTGCTTCCCTCTACCGTGTCCTCAGCTGGGCAAAGACCCTTCTCTACAGGGCCTCCCATTTCTGGACAACACTGTACTCACTTCTTCTATTAATTCTCAAAATAATGGGTTTCACCCTTTTGCCTGCTGAACTGGATCTCAGTCACCTCTAAAGCTCCTTAATGATTCTTGCTGCCTTGTGCCTTACAGCTCCACACTATTTCTCTTCCTATCCAGATCTCTGCACACTCTTCTGTAATGTATGGTGTACAGTTCATATAGCGTCTTGTGCTTGGGTGCGAGGAAAACACATGAGACACAGGTTTGATATAGAAGGACTTGTATTACTTCATACAAGTGGCAAAAAGGGTCACACAGTTTGCAGGTACAGAAGCAGGAGACACAGCAGGCCAGAGTAACTTAAGCTCAGCAATAACTCTCCACAACAGGTTCAGGATCTCTTCTCTGTTACCGTAATTCCATGCAAACGTGGATTTATCAAATAGCAGGTTTCCAGAGTCCACAAGTGTTCCAAAGTTCCTCAGTAGGAAATAGCTGGAGTACAAAGTTCAAGGTTTCCAGGAGTCAGGTCACAGGCTCACTGCAGGCTTGATTCTGAAGCACTGATTGCTCAGCTGAGGCTGCTTAAGAAGCAAGAGGGAGAGAATCAGGGCGGGAACATGAAAGCAGGAAACTCCATATTGACTGAGGGCAAGATAGCTGCAGCAAGACAGAAAGCAAAATGGCCGACGAAAAAACTGAGTTTCAAGAAACATGTACAAAGAACCTTACACTTCTCTCTTTTCTTACAACGCTCACTTCCTCAATCTCTCGCTACTCATAGATTCCCAATTCTCCTCCCCACTATGAGCCGGCCTTTCAGTTAACCCCGACACTGTCCCTACTGTCTGTTGCTGGGCAGACTTAACCTTTCATCCAGTTCTGTACAAAAGTGAAAAGGAAGACAGTGACATCTTGTGGCCGTTGGTTAGTACAGCAGTCCACAGAGAAATGAGCATACTTGTTGCCACAAGAAAACATATTTAACGCATTAACATTAAACTCATTGTGGTCTTTAGGGGTACACTTGACAGTTGGTCCACTTCCTCACACAACCAGCTAATTTAATGCTTTTACTGTTTTCCCTGAAGTGCAAATTTCCAAAGTGTCCAGTTCGCTACGTAAAAGCTCTTAATACCAGACCCAGTAACACAACCGCTACATATTTCTGGGAATTACTGAGGAAGTTTCCAAGATTGCATGCCATTGTGACATCATTCACTACTCTGCAGCTATTGTCAGATGCTGCACTGCATAGATTTTCTATTCAGCCTTGCACGCTCTTTGGAAAATATACTATTAATACTGAGCGTTTTCAGTTTTATTTTAGCATCTTCTCGGAAATTTAGACCAGGTAGCAGAGAGAATTTCCCCATAAGAGTATGTGTATACATCTTTATTTTTTAAAGCGGATCCTGCCTGGAACCCACATTTAAAAGCACTCGATAAACATTCAGAGTAATGAACATGTGCATAGCAATTTCAAAACAACTTGCTGTGCATTTTGTTTTATTTTTTAACTTTTTTAAACTGTTTTAAAAGAAGTGACCTGGCCATACTTATGACGGCTTCCACTACATACTATTAAAGGGAATCTGTCAGCAGGTTTTTGCTACCTCATCTCAGAGCAGCATAATGTAGGAAAAGAGACCCTGAAATCAACAATGTATCACTTAGTTTACTGGGTTTAGCAGTTCTGACACAATCAGAGATTTTATAGGAATGCAACAGCGCTGAGAAACCTAACCCTGCCCACACCAGGCACTATATGCATATAGCTATTGTAAGGTTTTACTCACTTGGCTGCTGGTTGAGGTAAGCACAGGAAGCGGTTTTCATAAAAATGTTCATCAGGTTTATTTGCTCCATAAATCTGCTTAAAGATGGCCTTCTGCAGCACAAAATACACAAAAACAGTTCATATAGCACAGCGGGTCTGCCTGCTCAGGTCAGTGCCTCAGCAAAACATACTTTGGAAACCTCCATGCCTCCAGTCACAGACCATATGACAAACAACAGCCTCCATTAAATAGGCTGTAACCACACCCAGAAGTGAAGTATGTGGGTAGCCAGACCAGCCCATCTCTGATAGCTACCTGCAACCCAGACGCAGGTGAAACAAACGAACCTGTTAGTGCTTTCATGCACTAGAGAAAAACTACTCCGGGTAACATCACATCTCTGTGACACATACCTCCCATCAACTACGAGACCATTAGCCACACTACACTATAAACAGTGAGCTCCTTATCACATGAGTGGGCGTAATCAGACCAGGAGGCACCCACTGCTGTGTCCCAGCAATGATAAGCTCCTGGTGCTAAAACAATCATTGCAAGTAAACAATACCTCGAGCTGGATAAGAGAGGCATCACTGAAATCTGTGTTTTAACGCGTACTGCATGCTAACTTCATATTACTTAGCAAAAGCTTGCTGACAGATTTTCTTTAATGCATACATTTAGAAAAAAATACGCCAGTGTGCAAAAACTGTCTGAAAAAATATAAAAAAAGATGCTTCACAGAAAACATCACTGGTATGTCCATGAAGCATTTTTTGCAAGAATAAAATCAGTGGATACTGCAGCATCTAAAAGATGTCTTTGCAAAGCAAAGGTTATCACAAAGTGCGAAATGCGCTCACTGAAAGGGTGAGATGCGGAGAGTATAAGCAAGGGTTTTTTATTCACGCCAACGCCTTTTGGCACCAAAACACATTGGCTTGAATAAAATTGAATAAAAAACCTTGCTTATATTCTCCTGATCTCATTCTTTCCATGAGAGTAGCCACCACATCGTGATAACCTCCGCTTTGCCAAACTGTTATCTGGACTATATTCTTCTCCAGCTATGGGACTACAACTATGGAACATCAGGCTTCTACAGGTATTGTGTCCTTATACAACCTTTACAGCTGAGCGCTACCATCACACTCACCCCATCTTCTTCCGTACGGTACTGCCCTATCTGTGTGCATTTGTCCCATCCAGATCTACCCTAAAACATGTCTTGTGCACATACCATAAGGGAGAAGATTATAATTAGTATACACAATAAAAGAGGGAAGCGGATGAAGGATTTAGGTCATCTTCATAGGAGCTCTGCGCGCAACTTCTCCGGCTTATCTCCAGTGCATCTCCTTTTTAACTTTTCCACAATATATACTGTACAGTGTAATGTGCAAGGAGCTGCTGGAGTAAAATGTATTTGGGGTGCTACCCTGTATTGAGTAACACACCCTGCAATAGCAAAGGAGAACTATTCTTAAGTTTGTATTGTATTTTTTTATTTTTTTTATTTTTTAATAGTGATCATTCATACAGATCAGAAATGAAAATTTCATATAAAAGATTGTTATGTCCAAAGGTTGATGTTAACATCTAGATGTTGGAACTGATTTTCATGCTGACCTAAGCCATTTTATGTTGATTCTACAGTATTTAAGTATGACTTTACAAATGAGAAGGGAACATCAAAAGCTGGGTCTGTAAATGAACTAATAAAAATATCAGCGATCAGTTGTCATTGGACTCATCTGATACAAATAAAAGCTACAAATAAAAAAGGAACATAAAACGTTATTCATTTATGAAGCGTGAGGTTCATAAAAAGAGAAAAGGAAGGATGTGAGATACTCCAAAGATTTTCATCTCGGGCTCCTTGAGTTTATGAATTATAGGAGTCAAAAGTATTTATTAAGAATAAAATTAGTCAAAATAACTTTGTGGGTTCAGAAATATCAGTTGTTCTCAAGCTTTCAAATTGGATTTGCTTGGTTAAGGAAAAGGGGAATTCTTTTTAATGTATTCACATAAATGTATTCACAATACCAGGCACAGCTGATGGACAAAAGCGGTGAGGATTCAAGATGGAAAAAAAAATGAAAAATTCCCTTTTTTCCAATCCAGTAAATTATATATAATGCGTTTACATTGGATCAACATTTGTGCTTCAGAGACTTAACATTATCATTATTATTATTATTTCACTGTTATTTTTTATTTAATTACAGGCAGTAATGTTGATAAATGTACAGCAAACATTACATAGATCATTCTCAGAAGGAACCAAGTTGCCAGATTGTTTTACATGGAAATAAAGAACTTTATCCACACTTCAGTCTTTCCATAGAAAGGAAGAGTAAATGAAATGTTTCAGCAACAGTTTGCACCAGCGTAATACACCCAAGCGCCGAGAATCTGTTTTTTTATTTATCCTCAGTCATGTGACAAGGCTCGATGGAGAGTCGATATTGACTTTTAGGATTGCCACTACCTATAGGTGGTGAGAGTTCCAGTCCTCTTCCTCTTTGAAGAGACAACTTTCTAACTGTGTCACACCTACTTTTGTTGGTACCAGTAGATAATAATTTTCTTGGTCATTTGCAATTAGAGTTACCGTAATTATATGTCTTATATTTATTTCCCTTAGATATAACCCACAAGAACGCCATGCCTCTAGAATATGGGTCACAGGGTTCATGAATGGCTACTGCCCAGTACTACAACACCTTGCCTCCCGAGTCCCCACATATATGGTGCCTGGACTTTGGCAGACACAGACAGAAGAGGACCCCAATGTAAGAACAATATATCAGTCCTTTGCAGTCCAAAAGCTCATCATAATGCACAATTCCACCTGCTTTGGAGTTGGATGGGGTCCCACTTACCTCTTGGGCTCCTGTGCAGCTGCACATGCTACACCAATAGTGTGTTGGCCTCTGCATCTGAGATCAGCACATAGAGGGCTAAATATGCCGAGATATAGAAAGGCAAAACCATCATATGCCAGCCACCGCAGTGTACATCACACATTATGATGCAGCAATCGATGTTGGCTGATGAAGGGGTTGAACCAAAACTATAAGTTATCCACTGTATAGGTGACAATTTGATACTCTCTGGGAGTCCCACCTCTGGAATCCTCATGAATCTGATTTGGGTTTCTTAGGGTCCTTGTTTGAATGATAGTGGAGCACTAGTGCTATCACTGCGATGTGCTGGGCTTATCTATCTCCAGAAGTGCCATAAATGATGAATGGTGCCCATACTCATCCATTGCTGCATTTAAAAAATGATTTCCGGAGACCGATTTGTCGGATTGGTGGGGATTTCATTAATTTGGAATTTTGTCTCATCCATTAACATTTCTAGACTTGTGTTTGTTGGACTTTGAAAATATATTGACTGATTCTAAAGATACCTGCGCTCAGGGTCTTTTGTCTAAGCTGTTTCTTTAAAATGTTACAGTCATTAATATTCGGTACTGATGTTCCTTAGAAAGCCCTTGCGATATGAGACGGATAAACAATGCTGGTAAAATAAACCCGCAGTTCTCCACACCTTCTCCCATGAAACACTAATAACACTACGGTTTAAGCACTCAGGTTGTCAAAATAATAAATGATATAATCATTTCTACCGGAGCACAAATCATCAGTGATGGAAAATAGTGTAAATCATTTTTTGTCTGGGTTCCAGGAATGTGAAGCTTATTGTTAGTGGATGTTTATAAAGTTCTACAACTCTGCTGGTAAAGCTGTGCTGCTCATGAGAATGTGTGGAAATGTACAGAGCAGAACATCCTAAGATACGGTAAAGACTGGCTGCTGCTTCATAGGTCACGCTATGTCCTCTGCTCTATACTTTTGAGAATGCAGCTTGGATGCTGTGTTGTACATGCAAATTATGCTTTACCAAGCAAATTTAAGATTTAAAGATGTTGTCCAGTGATAACTTATTGGTCAGTGAGGGTCTGACCACTGGGTCTCGCATTGATTGGTGAAAGGGAGCACTTTAACCACTTCATGGCATATGATGTATATTTACGTCATATGTAATGTCCCTGCCTGTGATGGGGTCACACGCTGAGTTTACATCTTTCCTTGCACATAATGGCTGATTTAACAGCCATGGCCACAGGAAACAACAAATAATTCCAGCAGATTCTTCCTATTTGGCAATTAAAATCCATTTTATTATTTCATCTTTAAAAAATTCCATTTAGCAGAAATCCTTGTTATACACAGGGGGATCAGAAAAAAGGGCACACTGTTGCTTTATGCATGCAGACAACACGTTTTGACCTTAAGTCTTCTTCTAGGTCTTAAGTGAGAGCAGTGTCCAAGATAGTAATTTTTTTTACTATATTCATTGTGTTTAGTATTGATTATCATTACTTTTGGATCGCCCCTCGTATACCCTGCTCCCAGGAACTCAGTCCAATTAGGAATCTGACAATTTACATAATTAAAATAGGGCGTATACCCTTGTATTGCAGGGATAAAACTTTGTTATATGCGAAGTGTGCTGGAATTTAAAAGGCATATTGCTGCATAGTGCCCTTTTTCTAATATTACATCATATACATAATATACATAAAAAAATAGAGAAATTGATTATCATTTACAAAGTTTTTTTTTTTGCCTCTAATATTCGATAAAAAAGGGATATTTATTATTTAGACAAAGGTTGCAATGATCTATCTTGAAGCTGTTATATCATATTTGTTTTCCTACTGTTATTATTGCATCTATAATATGCTAATAACTCATTATAAAATAATTTTATATCAATCTAATATAGTTCTTATTTCATCATATTATGTGTCCACAACTCCAATATTGAAGTGGGATATATAAATAAATGAAAACAAATAAGCAAACAATTATTACTAGATCTTGAAAGATGCATTTTTCATGAGAAAAAAAAACAAACTCTTGACTATTATTAATTATTGTCTTCATATAAACAAGAATTTTTCATTTTCTACAACCTTTTCTCTATCTTTTTATATACCTCTTATACTAGAAAACCGGCAATTCAAAATCGGCTGATTAAATCTTGCCTACTGTTCAGACCATTTGGTACACGGCTTTCCAGTGTGAAGACCCAATAACTTTCCCGATTTAGTAAGATCTTCTTGCTGTTTCCTCCCCGCGAAGGTTTTTTTATCTTCTCCAAACCATAGAAAGATAGGTCACTCGGATCCCGCTTGTGTTCACACCTGAAATGTCTAGACACTGCGGAGCTTCCAATTACATTATCTTTTACTGCATCTGACAGATGTCTACGGATTTTCTTTTTTCGAGGACCCGTGGTACATCCAATGTATTGCAATTTACAACTGTTGCATTCAATAGAATAAAACTACATTCGTAGTATTACAATTGATGAAATTATTGATATGATATTTATTGCCATTTTTTACTGAGACTGCTTTTACTGTTTTTTTTGGGCAAACCTGCAACACTTACATTTCCTTGCTCCACATTTATAAAAGCCGTTCAGCTCTAACCAAGTGTGAGATTTTTGTTGGCCAGCAACATTACGTACACTAGGTGACAAAATAGACAGGATAGATCGCGTTTTCTAGCAATAAATCTAATTTTGTTATTTTTTTTACATTTTCTCTAAATCCTAGTCTTGATTTAGGATAGGTACCGTAAGTATTTTTTATGATTTTAATGATATCTGCATATTGTGGTGTATATTCAGTGCTAAAAGTAATATTTTGTTCATTGCTATTACACAATTTTTTATTATACTTTTTATTTTGCAATAATTTTTTTCCACTATCGTAGCTGCTCTATCTCAACTCCATTTTGGGTAATGTCTCGTTTTGATTTTTTCATTCTCATAAATTTGGTTTTTTTGAGCTGTTTCTGCCGATTCTAATTAGCTCTCCCACAGATATGCTTTAATGGTGTGGGCTGGATGGCATGAATCTGCATGCAATATTGTATTGGATGCTGTTGGTGTTTCTAAATGGAGCAATGTCTACTTTCTTGGTCTCTGAGTTTCCAAAAAAGGTGATATCAAAAAATGTATTTTATAACTATCATGGGCTCAAGTAAATTTTAAATTGAAATCATTGATGTTGATATATTTAATGAAATCTTCTATTGATTCTTATAGCAGCCATGGGTGCAGCAGAGTCTAATTTCCTAAACTGATGCCTGATGCAACAGAGACACTTAGATACGAATCAAAGTAAAGAGGGTGGTACTAGGTGGGGAAATAACCTGAGAAAGCAGTGATTCTACAAGTGCTCTGTCACTCTGAGCACTCAACATGCATGTGAATTAAAACATTGATTTTTCGGAAATGTAGCAACAGATAGAAGACATAAAGGTGTCAGTAGATTTAGCTTTCTAAGACCTGAATGCAGTTTTAAGGGGTTTGATCTTATTGATAAAATTCTTTTAATAGTTAATAATAATAATCTTTATTTTTATATAGCGCTAACATATTCCGCAGCGCTTTACAGTTTGCACACATTATTGTTGCTGTCCCCAATGGGGCTCACAATCTAGATTCCCTATCTGTATGCTTTTGGAGTGTGGGTGGAAACCGGAGTACCCGGAGGAAACCCACACAAACACAGGGAGAACATACAAACTCCTTGCAGATGTTGTCCTAGGTGGGATTCGAGCCCAGGACTCCAGTGCTGCAAGGCTGCAGTGCTATCCACTGAGCCACCGTGCTGCCCACAACAATTAAAAATGAAATCTGATGGAACTTATAGACAAGAAGAAAGCTGCAAAAAAAATGCAATGGAAAACTAAAAACACCAGTATGAAAGTCTAAGTGACCCTAGAAATGATCAATTTTATAATAATATTTGGTAGCTTTTATACTTTCATGATAGCCACATATTCTGCTTTATATAAATAATTGTTGTATTGTATTATACCATGACCATAGTATTATGTGGAGAAAACATTGCAGTATTTTTAGTTTAGATAAATATTAACTAGGAGCATATTTATGTCTGAGACAACGACGCTTTGTTCACAGAATTGGCAACCACCGATTGGGATTTCTGATTAATTATTTCTGATTTGCGTCTTGAGGACAGAGCACAATGGTCTCTTCTTTGGTTGTTAAATTGCTTTTCACTCTCATGGAGCTGTGAGTAAAAAAAATAATTTTTAAAACTGATCATTGTGTACAATGTTATCTTTTATTATTTGGTTTTACTGTATGGTAATTATAACAACATGTCCACAAATCTGAGCGCAATCTGCCATAAAGGTACAGTGCTTAGGGAGCATTTACGCATCTGTAACTATAGGAGATTGACAGTTGTGTTTGTGAGATTTCCATTGGGTGAAGGTTTAATCTGTGAAAGTGGGGTGTCTATAGGAACAGTAAGAATATGGCTGTATGGTAAAAGTAGCAATGAAGGGCAATAGCCAACCAATCAGGGCTGACTGCAGACAGAAGAAACTAGCTGTGTGAATTCTGAAAATAGTGTGGAGATACTCATTTAAATGCAGCAGGAAACTAGAAATGCTGTTTTCAGACAGAGACATTGCGAGTGTCTTTGGGAATTCTTGGATAGCTGTATATTGGATAGGGATGTACAATATTGGCACTCGCAAGCTTACTGGAAGCATCACCAGCGGACCCTCCAGGAGGGCACAAGATATCACTACATTGCGTCCACTAGCTGAGATGTACAGAAGTTCAGAGTGCTCACTGCAGAGACTGGAGCAGGGGGGGGGGGAAAGAGGAGAGTATTGTATTTTTTTCATGGGGAATGTATTATACTCTGTGGAGGACTATGGGGAGTGCATTATATTATATTGAGGACTATGGGGTGTGCATTATACTGCAAGGGGAACTATAAGGGGTTCATTATATTATATGGAGGACTATAGGGAGTGCATTATAGTGTTTGGAGGACTATGGGGAGTGCATTATACTATATGGAGGACTATGGGGAATGCAGTATACTATATTGAGGACTATGTGGGTGCATTATAATACATGAAGGACTATGGGAAGTCCATTATACTGTATGGAAAAATATGGTGGGTGCATTATACTATTTGGAGGACTGTCAGG
>VIAB01015371.1:31607-47535 GCA_009801035.1 Oophaga pumilio | reverse complement strand
TATTTCCAGAGGAAGACCCATAGTCAGAGGCCCAGTCTGGCTAAAACCCAAAATTGAAAAGCAGGAAAGTTAACCGTATCAGTACTGTACAGCTGTATACATTGTTGGGGGAATTGGTCATCTGCGTATCTATTTACAGGGGAACACCCATAGTCAGAGGCCCAGTCTGGCTAACACCTAAAATTGAAAAGCAGAAATATAAACAGTTTCAACACAATACAGCTGTATACATTGTTGGTGGAATAGTTCATCTCCGTATCTATTTCTGGAGGAAGACCCATAGTCAGAGGCCCAGTCTGGCTAACACCCACATCGGAAAAGCAGGAGAGTTAACTGCATCAGTACAGTATAGCTGTATACATTGTTGGGGTAATTGGTCATCTCCGTATCTATTTCCGGAGGAACATCCATAGTCAGAGGCCCAGTCTGGCTAACACCAAAAATTGAAAAGCAGGAAAGTTAAAAGAATCAGCTCAGTACGTCTGTATACATTGTTGGGGGAATTGTTCATCTCCGTATCTATTTCCGCAGGAACACCCATAGTCAAATGCCCAGTCTGGCTAACACCCAAAATTGAAAAGCAGGAAAGTTAACTGTATCAGTACAATACAGCTGTATACATTTTGGGGGAATTGGTCATCTACGTATATATCTGCGAAGGAAAACCCATAGTCAGAGGCCCAGTCTGGCTAACACCCACATTGGAAAAGCAGGAAAGTTAACTGTATCAGTACAGTACAGCTGTATACATTGTTGGAGGAAATAGTTATCTCCGTATTTATTTCTGGAGGAACTCCCATAGTCAGAGGTCCAGTGTGGCTAACACTCAAAATTGAAAAGCAGGAAAGTTAACAGTATCAGCACAGTACAGCTGTTTACATTGTTCGGTGAATTGTTCATCTCCGTATCTATTTGCGGAGGAAGACCCAAAGTCAGAGGCCCAGTCCGTCTAACACCCAAAATTGAAAAGCAGGAAAGTTAACTGTATCAGTACAGTACAGCTAGATACATTGTTGGAGGAATTGGTCATCTCCGTATCTATTTCCGGAGGAAGACCCATAGTCAGAGGCCCAGTCTGGCTAACACCCAAAATTGAAAGGAAGGAAAGTTAACTGTATCAGTACAGTACGGCTGTATACATTGTTGGGGGAATTGGTCATCTCCGTATCTATTTCCGGAGGAACACACATAGTCAGAGGCCCAGGTTGGCTAACACCCAAAATTGAAAAGCTGGAACGTTTACGCTATCAGTACAGTACAGCAGTGTACATTGTTGGTGGAATTGTTCATCTCCGTATCAATTTACGAAGGAACACCCATAGTCAGAGTCACAGTCTGGCTAACACCCAAAATTGAAAAGCAGGAAAGTTTACTCGATCAGTACAGTACAGCTGGATACATTGTTGGGGGCATTGTTCATCTCCGTATCTATTTCCGGAGGAATACCCATAGTCTGAGGCTCAGTCTGGCTAACACCCAAAATTGAAAAACAGGAAAGTTATTTGTATCAGTACAGCACAGCTGTATACATTGTTGGGGGAATTGGTCATCTTTGCATACTGAGGAGTTGCTTATTGAGAGAGAAAGAAGTGTTTCACTGGAAGGGAAAAGGGATTCTCAGAGAGAGCCACAGTTTGTAGCTGAAAGCTACAGGTGGGCTCATTCCAGGACTGGCGTACGCCGCCTGGGAGAATCCAGGTCGCAGAAGGGACTTGGCCTTTAGATTAGTGGAAGAACTTTATGACTCAGCTATCAAGCGGATAGCTGTGATAACTTTATGGATCACAGCCACATCCGCAAGTACCTTCTCCGGGAAGGAAAGCTATATAGGATCAAGGAAACGCATAAAGACAATGTTTTCTGTAGGATCCGCAGCTTCTAGACTGGGACACTGCTTAGAGAGGTGATGGAAGGAAGGAAGAAAGTAGTGGGAAATCAGCACAGAGAGACGGCAAGGGAAGGCATATACTGACAGGGAGCTTTGTACTAGTGTTCTCCATCCACCTGGGAGTTGGCTGGACTCCTCACCTGGAGAGCGTGGCACCAAGCGGACATCTGTACTGCCGGCACCAGAACTGTGAGTAAAGCTTTGGAAACTGCAATTCACTGTCTCCTCAAGTTCTTCCCTCGATGCACACTCCACTTTGCTACATCTCCCAGGGCCAGCGCCATTACGTCATCTACAACGTCTTCCTGCCCTGGGATAACATAGTCTTGCCTGTGGGAGACTTTACAAACTCTGCTGCATCTCACCATCTGTCCCAGAGAATCTGCACTGCAGCGCTGGTCATCTCGAACCAGATACCACAGGTGGCATCACAAATGCCTACACTACAAACTCTTATCATCCCCTGTAAATATTTCCCCTTTTATTGGACGCCCAGGGCCACGGACAGGGTTACTGCCGCTGTGACAATATCCACTTAAAACACCGGGTAACGAGTATTCCACTGCCCTGGCGTGAGATCCATCTATGCCTCCAAATTATCAGCCAAACCCCATTCCAGCAGCAGCCCTTGTTAGGCCATCATGTTCAATGGCACACAGTTTTCAGACTCCTGTTATTTTTGTCAATGATCCAGCTGCCATGTTTGATCCTTCGACCTTGTATGGTCCATCGTACCGTAAACCTTATACTTTCAAAACGCTACATGTCAATAGGTTTCAAAGACAATTCTTAAGGTTTTAGACTAGGTATATAGAAAACTTTTTTCATGTTTTCAGAACATTTATGTCTCCAGTTTTAAAAATCACAAATTTCTTCTTATCACAGACCTACTAAACATTTCTAAAGATAGTTTTCATATTTTTCAGTTGGTTAATGTTTGTTTTGTTCACAAAGCATATTGAAATATAAATGTCATACTGTTTTGCCAGATACAAGGTATATATAGTATATTGAAAATATTCTACATCTCTGTATATATTTGAGGAGCCAGACAATGACTTTCAAAGGTTCAGTATGGATTACACAAGAATATAAAAAGCTGATCTGCCAGAAAGAATCACACATCTTGGCCAATGTTCCCGGTGTCAATGATTCACTTAGAGTGGAGGGTGGAGGAGGACTTTATTGCAAAAAGGGTACTGTATCATAATCGTCCAACTGTATACAGTCTAGGGGTCTTTGGAAATCTCCATATATATTTTAGGACAAACACCCATAGCCAGAGGCCCAGTCTGGCTAACATCCAAATATAAAAATCAGAAAAGTGTACTTTATAAGTATAGTAAAGCTGTATACAGTGTTGGTGGGAATTGTAAATCTCCGTATAGATTTCAGGAGAAACACCCATAGCCAGAGGCCCACCTTGGCTAACACCCAAATATAAAAATCAGAAATGTGTACTTTGTTATGAATGTGCTTTTTGTTTCTGAGCAGAGGCTCCCTCTCGTGGTTGCTGACAGTACTGAACCTTTCAGCGAGGAGTGGCAATCTGGGATCACGGACTGGTCTGATATAAGGGAGGTTCCCTCCCATGATGGTTGCCGGTGATCAATTGTTCTTGTCTCAATTGTGGTTCCTGGTTCATTTGGAAGCTTGCTGAGTCTTGCCTGCATCTTCTGCTATCATATAAGATATTTTCTGCTTTTATTTTTGTGTTTGCTTTTTGCATTGTTCCCTGCACTTCTGTGGAGGTCAGCCAGGTCCCCTCCGGGGGCTTGTGCTCCTCTCAGTTTATCTGGAGCCACTGTTGTTTGTTCATTTGCTTTTTCCTGTTTTTTCAGTGGCTGCGGCTTAGTTTTGTTACACCAGAGAACTGATTTAGGTGGTAGAGGTCGTGTGATCTTAGGTGTTTTTGCAATCAGTAGAGTTGGTATTTTTTAGGGTTTTTTTTGGATTGCAGTGAGTATCCTTTCCTGTACTTTTCTGTCTAGACAGATTGGGCCCCAGCGTTTGCTCATTCTTTTTTCTGTCTGTGTCCGTGCTTCTTCTTGTCTAACCGCCATTACATGTTTGGGGGCTTCCTATTTTCTTTGGGGATCTGCTCCGGGGCAGATAGCTTTCATCTTTCTGCCTTTAGGTGTAGTTATCTCTCAGGCTGTGACGAGGCGTCTAGGATCAACGTAGGAACGCTCTACGGCTACCTCTAGTTGTGTGGTTAGTTCAGGTTACTGCAATCCAATAGGTTCCAGCCTCTCTGGTGTATTGCCGTTTTTGCTTATTCTCCTCAGCTACCAAAACATAACAGTACTTTATAAGTAGAGTACGGCTGTATACAGTGTTGGGGGGAATTGTAAATCTCCGTATATATTTCAGGAGGCAGACTGACGCTCAAATTCTCAGTATGGATTACACAAGAATAGAAAAAGATCATCAAGAAATAAACACACATGTGGGCCAATGTTCCAGGTGTCAATGAGGCACTGATATAGTGCCCCACTGCCCACCTATTTCAAAAATTACCAAAGAAGATCACAAGTAAAGCTGTCATCTCTCAGGAATCAGTCTGTGAATATGTGGATCTCATCTGGCCTGCATGTACCAAGGAAATGTGCCTCCTGGGTTTCAGCCCCCAGACCAGCAGTGATACGGTGTTCTACAGCCGGCTCTAGTCCAACCTCTACCGCAAAATAAGATATGCAATTATAAATGCCAACAACATGGAGGCCTTTCTAATTCCACTTCCACCATGACAGCCAATACCTGCCAAACTTCACCCCTTAGGGGAGAAAGGTCTTGAGGATGAACATCCTCATCTTTTACAGGCTCTAATTTTTCCATACCATCCATTCTGGTCTTCATGTCCCAGAAAGGTCCCCAAAATTCAGAGAGAGCAGGATCAGGATATTCCTGATGACATATTCACATCTATATTTGAAGATATCGAAAGAGAGGGGAATTTGATGGGGGAACAAGAACACCCACCTTTAGGGCAGGAGATACCTGGTATGGGAGAAGTGGGCATTGCAGAGCTGATAAATATTCTGAGTTATCTGTCAAATAACCTGCAGAAAATTGCAGACCAAAACAACAATAATTTTTAGTCTACGCCTCCAACTAACCATAACCCATTCCAGCAGCAGCCCCTGTTTGGCCATCATGTCCAATGCCACCCACTTTTCCGGCTCCTGTTATTTTTGGCAATGATCCAGCTGCCATGTTGCATCCTTCAGCCTTGTATGGTCCATCGGTCAGTAACCCTTATACTTTCAAAACGCAACGTGCCAATAGGTTTCTCACACAATTCTTAAGGTTTTAGAATACGTATATAGAAAAATTTGTTCATGTTTTCAAGAACCTTTATGCCTACAGTTTTAAAAATCAAAATTTGATTCTTATCACAGACATATTAAACATTTCTAAAGATAGTTTTCATATTTTAGGTTGGTTAATGTTTGTATTGTTCACAAAGCATATTAAAATATAAATCTCATACTGCTTCGCAAGATGCAAGGTATATATAGTATAGTTTAAATATTATAAATCTCCTTATATCATTTAGGAGGCTGACAATCACGCTGAAAGGCTCAGCATGTATTACACAAGAATATAATAATTTTGTTGGTGGTCAGCCCAGATAGGGAGGTTGCAAAAATGCCATATGTTGAGGTGCATAATGGACGTAAAGCAGCTGGAAATGGATTCATTGGAGAAGTCCGAGTAAGAGGAGGACAAAATAAGGGGTACTGTATCAACAGGTAAAAGTTATATATAGTCTAGTGAAAATATTCTACATCTCCGTATATATTTCAGGAGGCACACACAGACGCTCAGAGGCTCAGTCTGGATTACACAAGAATATAAAAAGATACACAAGAAATAATCACACATGTGGGCCAATGTTCCAGGTTTAAATAATGCAAACACAGTTGGGGGGGAGGATGACGACTTTCTGCAAAAAAGGTTACTGTATCCCAAGCGGACAGCTGTATACAGTCTAGGGGTAATTGTAAATCTCTGTATTTATTTAGACAGACGCTCACAGGCTCTGTATGGATTACACCACAATATAAAAATTTGACAAACTGTACAGGATCAGCAGCGTACAGCTGTAAACAGTGTTGGGGTAATTTTAAATGTTCATCTAGATTTCAAGCTCAGTAAGCCAGTCCAGACTCTCCGCTACAGGAATGAAGATGGATACAAGTACACACTGAAAGTTGAGTGATTGCAGAAATTTTGTAATTACTAATAATCAAGCTACAACCTCCCGGTTGAATTATGAGAGGCGATGCTGACCCTCAATTACTTTATCTGTGTAGCCAGTGAAAACGGTTCTTTGTGAAGAAATGCTTGCTGTATCGCAGTAGCGTCGATCCCATCACCGTTATTTGTCTCCATCTAATTGTGATGCCAAGGAGACATGTAGACATGGTCCTCACTGCCTATCATGATCAGTCTGGTCACTTTGGAGTGCTAAAGACAGAAGCCACAGGCCGTAGGCGATTCTATTGGATTGGCATGAGAGGAGACATTGCAAAATGTTGCCAGGAATTTCACACGTCTGTGACTAGTAAAACTGTGAAAGCTGTTCAGAAAGCAACACTGCATCCGATTGTGAGTCGACGTCCATTAGAAATGGTAGCCATTGATCATCTTAAGGTAGAGCACAGCAGGACAGGCCAGAGCTACTTCTTAATCATCATCAATCTGTTAATGAAATGTGTAGTGTCTTTCCCTGTGAAGGATTTAACTACTCAGCGGTGGAGCAGGGAGAGGTAAGTATTGCAAGTGCTGGGGCCCTGAGCAAGCAGGTGGGGCCGACTCATGGGTGACGGCCCTGGCACAGGACCCCTCATAGTACGCCGGTGCGTCTGACAGCGAGTGGGCCCATCCCACCGTCAGAGACAGTTTTTGGTACTATGAGGGACCCTGTGCTGGTGCCGTCGCCCCAGAGTGGGACCCGACACCTGCTCAGGGCAACGGCACTTGGCTGGGTGCGCCAGGTGGTGACCCCATCTCTGGGGCGGGGAACAGCCCAGAAAGGGAGGTGGCAAAAATGGCATTTGTTCAGGCTTAGGCTGGACGTTCAGCTGCTACAAATGTAGGAATTGGAGAAGTGAGAGGAAGAGTACGGCAAAGCAAGCCATTTTGCTGGCAACCTAGGTGTCATCAGGGGAAGGTGGCACAAAATCCTTTGAAAACCATGCATGGTTCATTTTAATAAAGGTTAGATCATCAACATTTTGTGTCGACAGCCGTGTCCTTCTTTCTGTCAGGATCGATCAAGCAGCACTGAAGACTCTTTCTGATAGCACACTACCAGCAGGGCAAGCGAGCTCCTGTAAGGCATATTGTGCCAATTCAGGACAGGTGTCCAGTTTACAGGCCCAAGAGTCAAAGGGGAATGACCGGTGAGGGAGAACATCGATAAGGGAAGGAGAAGTTATTTGTAACCATAGTTGACAACTGCTGGCTCCTGTCTGTTGCTATAGATTCCTGATTATCAGGCGTGTGAGTTGTCCATGAGAAATCAGTCCACAACATGGTCATGAAACATACACTTAATCTGCTGCAGTTCGCTGTACCGGGTAGGCTCTGTCCTTATCCCCCTCTATTCCACTCGCCCTATATGGAGCTTCTAAGCAGAATTTCTACTGGGGCTCCATATTGCTATAGCACAACAGGCTCTACCTATGTCCAACCCTGCTGGGGCCTCTTACCCTAAGCCCACTGTGACCCATTACGCCTGTGCACGTTGCAAGAAAAAGTGTACATCAGGCCAGTCGTCGCCTTTCTGCCCATCCTGCAGTCCTCCCACCATGTCTGCCCCACAGGAGCACTCCAACTCCCGGGATGAGAACACTCCCCCTCCTCTGGAGTGGGCCGTTGCCATGTCTCAGTCGGTCGCTGACCTGGCTAAGGTATCTCAGTCCCCGGTCCAGGTCCTTGATCGTCTTCCACAGCTCTCCACAGCCACCAGTGCTCCGAACGTCTCCCATAGCGATTCCTACGCACCTGACCTCAACCTTCAAAGGGACAAAACCGTGAGAGGTTCTAGAAAGGGGGCTGTGTTTGGCTCCTCGTCCAGCTCCCCGGGCCCTTCAGCAACATCCAAGCCACTTTCCCCCTCCCATTCCCGCTCTTCGGAGGAAGATCTTGGGTCGGACATAGACTCCCAGGCAGGGTCTGACTCGGATTTGGATCAGACTTCCAAGATGCAGGTCATGGTGGATAGCCTTATCTTGGCTATCTCTCAAATGCTTAAACTAAAAGAGGACGAGGCTCCTGCCCAGGATTCTTCTGTCTCATTTAAACGCCCTTCACGCACCTTTCCAAACCACAAGGAATTTGAATCTACCCTGTCTAAGTACTGGCAACATCCCGAAAAGCGTTTCCCAGGCAGGAAGCACTTAGACATTCTCTATCCCTTTAACCCCGATCTTCTCAGCAAGTGGGCAGAGTCCCCTAACGTGGATCCGCCTGTTTCTCATCTTTCTTCCAAGACGGGCCTGTCCTTGCCGGATGGCGCGTCTGTTAAAGACCCTACGGACAGGCAGATCAACTCTCTGGCCAAATCAGCCTTTGAGGCAGCTGGCGCTTCCCTTTGTCCCAGTTTCGCTTCCACCTGGGTGGCGAAAGCCATCTCTGCCTTGGCTAAGATGCTTCGCAGGGGCATCTTGGCTTCAGCTCCCCCAGACGACCTAGCTGAGTTGGTAGACCAAATTGGTCATGCCGGCAAATACATTCTTCCTAAGCTCAGTTCTGTTCACATATCAATGTATTAAGCTTGGTTGCTGTTTTATGCAGCAGCATGAGTTAAGTTCATTAAAAAAGGGCCACCACAACTTGTGGGCCACTGTTGTGTGCCTGCCCCCCAGGCTAAAAATTGCCAGCCAGCCCCTGGCCACCAGTAGTGGTGAGGGATCAATTGTAGTGTCTTCCTTTGTCCCACGTGACCAGCCACCTTGAACGAGTCGCCCTATGACAAAACTCGCTCCTTTTCAGATTCAGCCACAAGACGGGGGGTATTCGCGACAGGGTGACTGGAGCGACAGTAACCATCTTGGATGGTTCGATGATAAATTGAGCATCCTCCTCTTGGTCCCTGGACAGAAATAAGCTAGAGGGGGCATCATTTCTGACATTCTTGTCTCCGGACCTGAAATGCAATAAATGTTAAAGTGGGCAAAAAACAAAGACCACCTGGCTTGACGTGGATTAAGAAGAAACCGCAGGACACGCGGCGACTACAGGAAGATTTCTGAGTGAGCACAGCTCCAGCCCCCACCGAGGATGTGTCCACCTATAGGAAGAACTGTTTGTTCACATCCGGAAAATGCAGAACGGGAGTGGTGGAGAAGGACTGTTTAAGCGGAAGACCTCTTCAGCCTCGGAGGACCAGTTCTTTGGATCTGCCCCTTTTTGCGTCATATGCAGGGGGTGATGATACCATCACAAAAAAATGATTATAGGCCAATACATCCATAAAGGATAAATCTTTATTGAGTAAATACAAAAATATGTGTATCATAAAAAAGGAGACAAAGGTAGTATAAACAGTGACGGCACGGACACTCCACGCACCTGGGGAGAGAAGGCACACTAACCATGGGGCACCTGGCAGTAATGGGAACCGTGTCCGAAGTCAACAACGGGAAAAGAGACAAATGGTGAAGTATTAATTGCTGGGAAAGACCTCTCTATGAGAGGTAATATAAAGTATATCGACCATATTCCATAAGTGTGGCCATACTTATCCATGTATTTTACATATACAATGGCCATAAATGTTCATATCTAATATGTGCCCTTTCAATAACTTCATAGGTTACAAGTTCATCTTTATGTTATTTGCTAGTATATGTGTCCTTCCTGCGGGCTCTATGGCTTTTGGTGCCTTTTTTGCACCGCTATTTTATACACAGTGTGGCCACTTCTTTTCTTTCACTGATGATTATATGGACCTGTACGCTTTTGTGCCTCACTCCGTGGTGCCGAGCGGCTTCTGACGTCTTTATGCGGTTGGTTGCCATGGCGTCCTATGACGCCTGCCTGCTGCATGACGTTGGCGCTGCTCGGCATAGCGGGTTGCTGCTGCAACGGAAGTGTCACTTCCGGTCCGCGTCCTTCATTTCCGGTCTGTCACATTTTTAAACCCTCCGGTTATGGCTACCAACACGCCCCGTGACGAAGGATTAATATCCAAAACACGCATTGGGGCTGTGATGAGACTGCCAGCTTCATATCCTGTACTGTTCCAGGACTTTTCCCATAGGACTACAACCCCCACCGTTTGCAAGTACAGGGCAAAGTTACCCCCTCCCTCCTTCTCTCTGCAGCTCGCTCTATCTCCTATCCCTCCCACCTCAGGAATTTCCCTTTGTCTTCACAAACCCTGCAAAAGTCCTATGGCAGCCATTTTGGAGGAATTCTTTCTTTTTGGTTAATAACACGATGGGAGCATCGCAGAAACCCGAAAGTACTGTTGTGAAACATGGGCCTGATAGGCACCAATCGCGTGGTGCTGGGGGACCCGTGGCTCCAACAGAACCCGAGAAATGGAATTCTCGGGTGCCCCATAAGCTAGCCCACCCGCGTGTGGGCTCATTGGAACCGTCATTTTAAAGTAAGATCATTGATAGATCTGCCGTTATTCTGCTAGAGTTCCCCGCTGAGTTATGGTCCTTATGATATTATAGAGGTCAAACCATAACTTGTAGCCTGGGGAGGTGGCCAGAAGGGCCATCCCCATTTGTGAGGTCAGCAGCCCGCATGTATAAGTCTGTGAGTGACCCCCCCCCGGGGGTCTTTGCTGTGATGTGCTGAGTGAGAGATCTCCCAATGAACTATGACGTGTGGCTCCTTCCCCAGCCTGGCTGCCTGTACATGATCTAACAACATGTGAGTGATTTTCATCTGTAATCCTATTTTATTTCATAACTGCATTTGTACATAACGATATTGTCTCAGTTTGTCACCTCTTTTTATATTGTATAAGCACTGCCTGATTTTTAAGGAATAAACCTATAAATTTATTAGTTTGTTTCTCCTGCTCTATAAACGAATTTGCACGTGCCTGAAGCACTACGCTACTGTTTTGGGGTTGCTACGGACCCTCTTGATAAATTGTTCAGTCAGAAAAGCCGTAGCTGGTGGCAGCTTAATAAAGAAGGGGTGTCAAGTGTTGACCTATGGGGTGGCGTTAGCAGTGACGGAGCGGGTATTATAAGTGAATTACTCGGCTGCGGCTCGGAGTAATTATAATTCCCTCACTGCAGCGTGCCCAATAGCCAGCACACATCCAAGGGACCCGTCTGGTGACCAATTATCCTAGGTGCAGTTCCCTGACTGACCTGAGGGTAAGGGGGGCGCCAGAGAGCTGCAAGTTCCTAAGTGGAAGTGGGATAATTATAAATCCCTGCAGTTTACTGGGTCGGACGGCAGCAGCCGTCGTGTGTGTGCACGTTCCTGACATATTGGTGGCAGCGGTGGGATCACAAGCCGTGACCCCCGGGCTACCGTGTGGCGGTCCGTGTGCCCGTTCATCACAGGGGCAGACGCGCTTACCCTGCTCCCTGTGCTAAACAAGAGAGGTAATTATATCGCTATCATGTATTCGGCTGTATGTCTTCTGACTCACTGTAGTTAGGACTCCAGTTCTGGTTTATCCAGATTGTGTGGGGATACTGTGATTTATTGATTTGGCCATAATCTTGATTTTGTATTCATTAATCTTAAGACAATATGGAGTATGGTCTATATACTTTACATTACCTCTCATAGAGAGGTCTTTCCCAGCAATTAATACTTCACCATTTGTCTCTTTTCCCGTTGTTGACTAGGGACATGGTTCCCATTACTGCCAGGTGCCCAAGGGTTAGTGCGTCTTCTCTCCCCAGGTGCGCGGAGTGTCCGTGCCGTCACTGTTTATACTACCTTTGTCTCCTTTTTTATGATACACATGTTTTTGTATTTACTCAATAAAGATTTATCTTTTATGGATGTGTTGGCCTATAATCGTTTTTTTGTGATGGTATCATCACCCCCTGCATGTTTATCTTCCACGATAGGTCTTTATAGTGGTCCTTTCTATTGGTTCCTATAGGACATCACAATATATCTTGGATACGCCTGTTCTTTTTATCCATCAGTATTTTTCATAATACCTTTTTGGGTCATAGCAGAGATAGGGTCGGTCAGAGTGGATAAGTGAGGAATGAATTGTCGATAATAGTTAGCAAAGTCAAGGAATCTCTGTATTGCTTTGACTCCAATGGGCAATGGCCATTTAAGGATGTAGGAGACTTTCTCAGGATCCATCCTGAGCCAAGTATCTGAGATAATATAACCCAAGAAGGTAAGGGAGGACTGTTCAAAAACGCATTTCTCATACTTGGCGTTGAGTCGATTCTCCCTAACACGCTGAAGAAGTTGCTGAACTGCTCATCTGTGGGAGGCCAAATCCGGGGAAAATATTAAAATATCGTCCAGATACACAACAACACAGGAATAAAGCAAGTCCCGGAAGATATCATTGATGAACTCTTGAAAAACTGCCGATGCATTACTGAGACCGAAGTGAATCATTCGGTATTCATAATATCCGTGCCATGGTCCAGTCCGGAGTTTATTTTCTGCTGTCCTCTCTCTGGACTGGTCATGCGGGGGATAATCTCCTTGGCCCTGTTCTGGAGCTTGCTGGGCTATTTTTGTCTGTCACAGCCTGCTGACCAGTGTTAGTGATATCTCAAGCTTCCAGTTTAGAGCCTCTGACCCTTGTACCTTGGTGATCCTCCTGCCTTTGACTTCAGGTGTAAGACCCAGACTGATCTCTGACCCCATCTCTTGGTATCCATCTCTGGTGCTACATTCTCATGTTTGGCTTTTTGACCCTCGGCTTGGTATTTTGACTATGTTTATTGCTGCTACTTCTGGTACGTCTGCTTCTGATCGTTTCTGGCTCGGTTCGTCTGACCATTCTCTCATTACCTGCGACACCTGTGCGGTGCTCAGTGTTGCTACGCTTAGTGTGTAACCTCTCTTCCCTCATTAACTCCCCCTGGTGGAGGTTTCACTACAATCTATCCCTGGTGTTGAAAGCAGTCTTTCATTCGTCTCCCCGGCGAATGCGGATTAGATTGTCGGTGCCTCTTAAATCTAATTTGGTGAAGATCCTGGCACCTCTTAATTGGTCAAACAACTCAGGGATCAGTGGGATAGGGTATTTATTTTTCACCGTGATCTGGTTGAGACTCCAATAATCTATACAGGGTCGGAGTCATCCGTCTTTCTTTTTAATGAAGAAAAACCCTGCCCCAGCAGGGGAGTAGGACTTCTAAATGAACCCCCTGGCCAAATTTTCCTGAATGTAGTCTGACATAGCTTGAGTCTCAGCTGGGGACAGAGGGTAAATTTGGACTCTAGGGGGTGTATATCCATAAATCAAGTCGATAGGGCAGTCATACGGCCTGTGGGGTGGCAAAGTCTCTGCTTCCTTCTTGTCAAGTACATTGACAAAGGACCAGTAGGCAGACAGCAAACCGGGCAGCAATGCTGGAGAATACGGGGCCTTAGCTGGACGTACTGGAGCCAGACACTTCTCATGACAGGAATGTCCCCAGTGGAGCACCTCTCCAGTTCTTCAGTCCAACACAGGTTCGTGCGGTCATAGCAATGGTAGGCATAAGAGAAAGGCGTGAGACATGTGGGAAAGAACAAAGAAGACTATAATCTCAGTATGAAGTATCCCAATATGAACCTCATGCGGCTCAGTAGCCACATGAACTGTCTCCCGAAGAGTTCTCCCATCAATGGATGTTATTGCCAGAGGGTTTTGGAGCGGACGAACTGGAATTTGGAATTGCTCCACTAAAGTCTGGAGGATAAAATTTCCTGCTGGCCCAGAATCCAAATATGCTATCTCAATAAACTGGGATTTACCGGTTGTCAAGGCCACAGTAAGGGTTAGGAGTGGAGTGATGTATTTTCCATCTAGGGAGGCATCTCTCATACCGACCCCAGATGCTGGAGGTTCTCCGGCTTCACAGACAGGCTTGAATTGAGTGACCCATGTCTCCACAATACAAGTGAGCCGCCCTCCCAGGGCAGTGGGAGGTACTCGGATCTGAGCCTAGTAACTCCTATGGGGGATGTCACGGCACCACAGCTCGGTCCGTGGCCCTGGGCGCTCACCATAAATGGGGAATATTTACAGGGGAATAAATGTTTGTATGATGATTTGTGACACCACCTGTAGTACCTGGTCTAGGTGACCAGCGCTGCTGTGCAGATCCACTGGAAGGGATGGTGTTGTGCAGCTAGATGTTAGGCCTCCTACAGGTGAGGCGGAGTCCTTCCAGGGCAGGTAGATGTGTAGGGATGGTGGATGGAGGGGAACCCGGCAGGTTAGGGGCAAGAAGGTGGACACACACACAAGTCACTTTGGTACCTTTACTGAAGATGTTGCAGGCACATCACGGAGCACTGTAGGGTGAAGGGTGCACATCCAGATTCGCCCACTAAGTAGGTTTAAGGCCTCCTTGTTCCTTGCCTTTCCGTAATGAGTTTCTGGCCTGCCTGCAGCTGGGCCTAACTTAATCTCTGTCCTACACCCGGCTGACCTTGTGATTGGACCTTCTCTTGAAGTACAGTGTCCCTGCTTGCAGGGCGCTGCTCGCCTGAACTCCGTCCTTCTGGCCCTGTTACGTATCAGCTCTGTGGTACTTCTGGGGCTTGTAGTCCTTCAGGAATTCCGGTGTTCTCCTAATGGGTCGTGGAGATCCCTATAGTGTCGGACCCGGCGTCCGGTGTATACTTGCTGGGGGAGCTGGATAGGCTCTTCTGCCCCTTTGCTACTCTCCTCTTGCCTTCGGCCTACTCGGGCCCTCACACGATTATACACACTGGCAGTTGGTTGGCTGCCTCTTCTGCCTCTCTCAGAGCGTCAGCACGCTCCTAGCTCCTTACTGAACTGAGCTGAACTCACTTTGCTGCAGACTGCAGCCTTCCATCTTTTGCTCAACTCTGCTGAGCTGCACTACTCTGCTCCACTGAGCTCAAGTCTGCTCTGGAGTCTCAACTGACCTTTCTGCCTTCACCCTCCTTTTATATTCCTATTAGGGCTCCCTCTGGTGGTCTTAGGGGACGGGTGAAGGTGTGTGTATGTATAGTGGGACCTCTAGTGGTACAATCCTTCATGCACCCTTCTGGATTTGTGAAACCGAGCGCAGCTGGGCTCCACATTCCCCCCTAGTACAACTCAGCACTCCGGGGCTGAAATACTTTTTCTACAAAACAAAACAGTAAACATTAGACAACTATATCTTCCCTTTACGGGAGGCGAGGCACTTGAACTGTTGCATAACAAATAAATAACTATTTACATAGGTACATGGTAAAAACAATTAGGAGATGAGCAACCGAAAAGTCTGAGTCTCTTTTGGAAAGATTGCCCAAAGGGTAATGGAAAACCAAGTAAACCGTGTCCATTTCACCTGAATTGGCATTAAAAGCAAAAGACAAATTAGTAAGCAACTGAGTAAGGCATAATAGAAATAATAATATATTACAATTATGTACAATACATCTAGGGTAACTATCTACTGTTATTAGGAGGTTTCCTAGTCTTTATACCATGCAGGGAGTTGTCCTTTCGTACTATGGGTCGACTTATGTAGTGCGGGGGTATGCGTGGTGTCAGTGTCCCTGTCTGTTCTACGTGCAGATAGGTTAAAGAATTGCCTTAATCTCCCTAGAGGAATGGCAAGTATACTCTGGGCTGGGTTATCTGGTTCTGCCTTTTCTGGGGATCCTTCTTCCTGAGATTCTGCTTCTTGGGATTCTGCTTCTTGGGATTCTGCTGCAGCAGGTTCCTCTGGAACAGACTCCGCTGCGGCCACTGGCTCAACTTGATGTAGAAGTTCTCCTTGTTGTTTATAGAATTGGAGTACAGGGATCAGGGCCGGCGTCAGCACCCGGCACATCTGGGCAAGTGCCAGGGCCCTGGCGAGACAGGGGGGCCCACTCACGCTCACTCACGGC
>VIAB01015370.1:22797-34082 GCA_009801035.1 Oophaga pumilio | reverse complement strand
AATCGTTGATTTAAATCGGCATGATTTAAATCAATCCACCCTGAACTCAACCATACCCAAAAGCCTCATGCAGCCTTTATGAACCCCCCATTTCCTCAAGATAGTTGGACCATCATTGTACCTGTACTTTATGTCCCCCCATCTTATTGTAATTATAATAATAATCTTTATTTTTATATAGTGCTAACATATTCCGCAGCGCTTTACAGTTTGCACACATTATCGTCGCTGTCCCCGATGGGGCTCACAATCTAGATTCCCTATCAGTATGTTTTTTGGAGTGTGGGGGGAAACTGGAGTGCCTGGAGGAAACCCACGCAAACACGGGGAGAACATACAAACTCCTTGCAGATGTTGTCTTTGGTGGGATTCGAACCCAGGGCTCCAGCGCTGCAAGGCTGAAGTGCTATTCACTGAGCCACTGTGCTGCCCGTCTGGTGACTAATTATCCCAGGTGCAGTTCCCTGACTGACCTGAGGCTAAAAGGGGGGCGCCAGAGAGCTGCAAGTTGCTAAGTGGAAGTGGGATAATTATAAATCCCTGCAGATTATTCCTGACACATTGGGTCGGACGGCAGTAGCCGTCGTGTTGTTTATCGTCACATTGGTGGCAGCGGTGGGATCATAAGCCGTGATACCCCGGGCTACCGTGTGGCGGTCAGTGTGCCGTTCATCACATTGTAGATTGTAAGATCTGAAGAGCAGGGTCATTATTTTTGCTTTAATTGTTTGATTATGGTAAACTTTTTAACTTTTGACTGTTTGCGCTATATAAATGCATGCTATTATTATTAGTAGATTGAAGATGTTGAAGTTTAAGCTCTTCACATTGGCATGTGTAGGAGGAAACAATCTTTTATGTGAGCACAACTGCTCAAAGGAGGGCTGGCTGCTGCGCTTACAGAGGGTGGAGTAGGGTGAACATGACAAGCTGCTGGACTGTGAGAGAGGTTCATGGGAAAATGTTACGGTGGATTGAGAAAGATTGGGTGTGCTTGGTATCTAAGATCATTCAAAAACATGCAGGCATGTCCACTTACGTATCAGCTGAAGAGCTCTCACTCACCCCGACTGTAGTGGGTAAATAAGTGGCGGTTCTGCGTCCAGAGACCTGTGTGAAAACACTTGCCACACTGCGGGAGGAGGAAGAATCAGAAGATACAGTTGATGGGGCCTGCTAGTCTGCATTTTAGCACAGTGAGTTTCCCAGATTAATGCATGTTGATCGTACATGTGCCAGTTCGTGCATGTAGTAGTCAAATTATTGCATTTTTTTAACTCTACTCTGTCATTATTAGCAAAGTTTGCAGACAATATGATTTATGTAATTTTTGGCGGTCTGAAAAAAGACCAAAGCTAGGTAACTGCACACCCGCGAACGCTGGTGTCCACTGACAGAGTTGGAGCTGAGGATGCATTGCTTGTCGTGGTTGCATAACTCTGTGTTTGAGGGAATCCGCAATGTAACCTCCTCAGCTTCCTTCTCCTCCTCTGCTGAGCTACTTAGCGGCATGCCTATGGGTTTGCACAAAGTGGGATCTACTACCTCATCATCATCCTCTCTGTTCTCCCACTCCTCGCCCTGAGAGTCACCCTCCACCTCTTCCTGCCCTGACAGCAACAGTCTGCAGGTGCCTCAAATATCTGAGTCTCATCATCTCCAACCCCCGGGGTTAATGTCTGTTGACGAGGGTTTGGATTCTGCTCAGACTCTACTTTGTCTGGCCCTGGATCAAACTGAAAAAAAATTTGAGCATCGGTGCAGATGATTTCCTCCTCTTGACTCTGTGAATCTTTGGAGTACACTTCCGATGCCCGTGGCATAGAATGTGTGAACAGATCGGCAGACTCACCCATCTGTGGTTTCCAACAGTCAGTTGGGCGGTTGGAGAGTTGTGACTTGGGGGAAAACAAGGGTAATTGGTGTGCTACCTCTGAGGAAAGTACTGTGTGTGAAGTTAAGGTGGAGGAAGAGGAGCAGAGGTCTCTAGATGCATCGCTTGCCATCTACTGGAGCACATGTTCTTTCTTGCCCTCATCCACAAAGCATACCGCTGTGCAGATGCTAAAGAAAGGGAGTGGAATAGCCCGTCCAGTAATATAAGCTGTAAAAATGCTGCGCACGGTCTTCATCCCAAGCCTAACCCACCTCTTCAACCTGTCACAAACAACTGGTGTCTTCCCCTCCTGATTCAAACATACCGTGATCACACCCATCTTCAAAAAGCCCCCACTTGACCCATCATCTGTGTCTAGCTATCGCCCTATCTTACTTCTCCCCTATGCCTCTAAACTACTGGAACAACATGTCCATTTTGAACTGTCCTCTCACTTCTCCTCTTGCTCCCTCTTTGACCACTTACAATATGGCCTTCGACCGCACCATTCAACTGAAACTGCCCTCACTAAAGTCACCAATGACCTACTAACTGCCAAATCAAAGCAACGCTAGTTTGTCCTCTTCCTTCTCTTGGACCTGGCATCTGCCTTTGACACAGTGGACCATTCCCTCTTATTACAGACTTTCTTATCTCTTGGCATTACATACTTGGCCCTTTGTTGGATCTCCTCATACCTAACAGACAAGACATTCAGTGTATCCCACTCACTCACACACCGCCTCCTCATCTCGCCCCCTATGTGTCAGTGTCCCACATGGTTCAGTTTTAGGCCTGCACACTATGCTTAAGGCGCACGCGCGCTCCCTACCTTTTTAAGGGACCGCACGCGTCACCCTAAGATGTCCCCAGTCAATAGACACCTTCTATTTAAAGCTCGTCCTCTAATATAGAGGTGCCTGAACAATGTTGTTAGTTTGGCTTGCATGCTTGTTGTTGTCAGGTTCCCCAGGTCCACCCGTCTGCTTGTCTACCATGTACCTGTCTGCTCGTACTTGTCTCTGCCCATCTGTCTAACACGTGGTCCAAGCCCACAACTGCCAGTGCCTTTCTGTACCTCAGCCGGTCCCATCTGCACTTGTGGTCCCAGTGTCCCTGCAGTGCCTGCCTGCATTATTTATCTCTCCTGCGGGCTGTACCAGCCTAACTGCTCTAGGGGGTCAGCTCACTCCTTCTGTAGGTCAGCCCTGGAGTAACACCTGGTGCCACCTCCTTGTTCCTTCTTGGGTCACGTTTTTTGCCTGTTGCTGCTTATCCGACTTCAGATTTGGTAGGTCACCTAGTTACGCCCCTCCAGGCTTTCTGAAGGCTATGGCATAGTGGTTACTCAACCATGCCCGTTACAGTCTCCATGTGCTGGGTCCTTCTCTGTTCCAATTGATGCCACTTTGATAGTGTCTGCCACTAATTTTTGGAAATGTGTAGACTCCTGGTTGGGTCTTCTTCTTGTGTGTTGCATGTAGCAGTAGGCCTCCGAGACCAGCAGGCTTCCCCCCACTTTGAGTAAACTACCCGTTACTATCCATTTTTCTGACAATAGTAGTTTACAAAACTGATATTTGTGCCACCTGAGTGTGGCTGAGCATAAAAGCAGGTTGAGCTGTTGCATGTGGTATCAGGGCTTCCAGCACAGCAGGCCTACACTGATGCCTCACCCACCTCATCTTGATTTGAAGTTCAATTCAAAGCTGTAAATGCTGGCCCAGACCCTGATACCTCATGCATGGTTGATTGCTGTCGTGCCATTCTAAAATTTGTATTGTGGGTGAATTGAGGCCACTTTCCTTGTGTCTGCCTCTAATTTGATGTGTTTTAGCAGCTTTTGGGCCCATTTGAAGGTGTTATGTATGCGTATGTTTTTGCCTCACATTGACTCCAATGACATTTGGTAATGTTCGGCTAATATTCAATGAATAAATTGTTGAATATTGCAAAATCGGCGATCGTAATCCGAACCAAACATTGAAATATTCCCTCTTAGCAAGGCAAGACATCCCTGTTACCTATATGGCCTGATTTCCATGGAAATCTGCATATATCTCAGGTTCTAGGAGCAGTCCAGAGAGGTGACACATGAGAGGAAACCCATTCTCCAGCCTTTGGAGACAGCTGTGTTCTCAGAACCTATGCATGTCAACTGAGTGCAGCTGGCTGAGTAGCAGCAGGAACATCATCATGTCAAGGGATTGTGCTACTTCTGTGATAACACAAAACATCTCATCCATTCTTCTCCTGGGAACTTCAAAGCCTCAGGTCTGTAAGAGAACTGACCCTGGGTGGGAGTAATTCCTCTCCACTGTTGACTCTGAATGGATTGGTGGAAAATTTCTTGCAGCAAACCGAGGTGGATCGGTATCAGATTCCCTTCTGATGCCTCCAGAGTTCCTTGGTGGTGTCTTCCATTGAGGGAAAGGCCTTATCTGAAGTTGTTCAAGTTATTAATGATCCAGTGAAGCTTTGGGTAGGAATGCTGCACATGGAAAAGATCGCTTTTTATGAGCTGCCTGGTCTGTTGCGCCCCCTACTCGTGAGTCTTCCGTGCCTGAGTACTCATGAGCCATGATATAAGGGATCTAGTGAGGTGCTTCATTGGGGACAGTCCTGTCATGAGAGGTGCCTGGTCCCTGTATTTCCTGTCTAGTCACTATGCCATATTCTCCACTAGTTCTGCCATACGCTTGTTGGTCGTGTGCTGACATCTTCAACTAGAAGGAGGTTAGGACGTTGCCTCCTCACAGACCATACAATGGATCCATTGACTTGCCTCCAGGATCCACACCCCCTTGAGAACTTATCATCCCTGTCATTGAAGTGAAGATGGACCAGAAAAAGGTATCTTCAATTTTTTTTTCTCTAAACAGATCTACTATGAGAAACCGGTGGAGACATTGCCTTTGCACAGATTGTATGCTGTGAGGCAGTGACCGGTGTTATATGCCAGGGTCGCTATGTGTTCCCCAAGATGTGCACAGCAGTGTATTGAGGCCATGGGAGTGCATTGCAGTACAGGTATAGCTGCGATTGCAATGCAAAATAAAAGTAAGTGTTGGTCTTGGGCAAGCTATTTGTCCAAGGCAGATTTAGGAAAACCTGCAAGGGCTTTTATTTTTAAAATGAACTACAGGATGGTAGTGGGGCAGTCCGTTTCCTTCCCGGCCGGGTTTTCCATGTGGCCTATGGCCACAGGTTCCTTGTAAGCACCCCTGCAGCAAAGGGTTGGGTGTGTCAGTCTTGTTTTGCAAATCTGCAAAGCAGAATGCTCTGCCATAGCTTCTGCCTGTGTGAAGCAACATAGAGCCAAGTGGAGCCAAAAGGCCTGGCACCCCTCAGAGTAAATGGTGGTGCAGTCGCCCACGGTAACAGGTCACAGTTACGGACTATCTTGTTTCCCGGCTGAGATCCGGAAGATCCTATTTACTTTCTGTTTTGTGAGTACGCTGAAAATTAAAAGAGACTTTGTTTTGAACTTTTCTGGGTCACAGCCTGTCTGTCACACTGCACCAACCCCGCTGCACTACAATGTTGGTTACATTTACCTTCTTCTTGAACCCGACTTGAAGAAGTTCTTAAGAAAATTCGGCTAGAACAGAAATCAAGGTCCATTGCATGTTTCCAGGAGTCTAACCAACTCAAGAATGTATCGTCCTGATCGCTGAAGTGAAGATGGACCAGGAGAAGGTATCTTCAACTCCATACTTTAAACAATTTCTCTCTTCTGCTCCTGTGCTCCTGAAGCCCAAAGATCTAGTGGTCTGGAGAGGATATGGCCTTTAACAGTGATCGTGGAAATCCAAAAAAGAAAATCTGTGCCCCACTTTTGCAGAGAATTCTGGCAGGCCTGAAGAAGAAGGGACATAAGGGAGAGATAGTGTAACCAGAGGCGTAGCTAGGATTTCAGCTTATGGGGGGGGCAAAAAATCTGGGTGGGCCCCTAACCAGGTAATCCTGACTACAGCTACGGTGGCGCCCCTTAATCATTAGTATAGGAGAAAATCACCAGATGACAGCGCTGAGATTGAAAATAAATGTACATACAAAAAGGAACACTGATATTACTATGTGGTAACCTTATAGAGTAGATACAAGTCCTGCAGACCATATAAGAGATCACAGTATAGGTATACATGATGACTTACAGCTGATGTTCTTTCTTACGGAGTTGTTACTTTTTCCTATCTTTTCCATCTGGCCCAGACCAACAAGACAACTTCTCCAGCCAGGACTTGTCTGTAGAGATTACAGCACAGACACATTTCATTTTTCACATTTCCAAAACAGTCCATATCTATTCCCATCCTGCACAAACTACTCATTCCACTGATACCCCAATACTGAGCCACTCCTGCCATATGTGTCCTACAGCACCTGTTGTATAGTACAATAACAGTGCTCCTCTTACCGCCCCATATCATACTACCACCTCTGTGCCATTTACATAGTAATAATGCCTCCTTTATGCTCTATAGATAGTAAAATTCCCCATTTAAAATATTAATGCCCTGTGCTAGTGCCCTCCACATTTTGTCCCTAAAAAGTAATAATACCCCATATGCAACTTTGATGGTCACAATACTCTGAGTGCCCCAATATCAATAATGCTTAAGTGCACACTTAACATTTATTAATGTCCCCTAAGTTCTCCCCATGTACAGCTTCCATATACACAATATAATGTCCCCACAGCTCCCCTATACACAGTATGATAATCCCACTGCTCCCCTATACACTGTATGCTGTCCCCACTGCTCCCCTATACACAGTATGACGAGCCCACAGCTCCCCTCTAAACATAATTATCCCACTTCTCCCCTATACACAGTATGATGGGCCCACAGCTCCCATATATACGGTATGATGTTCCCCACAGTTCCCTTGTACAGAGTATAATGGGCTAACCACACTCTTATACACAGTATAATGCCCCCACAGCTCCCCAGGCTCACAGCTCCCTTATACACAGTATGATGGGCCCGCATCTCCCACACATTCAGTATGATGTCCAGCAGAGTTCCTCTATACATAGAATGATGTCCCCACTGCTCTTCCAATGCACAGTATAATAGTAAATAGTGTTCTGACACCGTGCGTCGCCCGCACTGACAATCCCACTGCCAGGAGGATATTAACTTTATTCCTCCCGGCAGCCTCGCTATTCCAGTCATAGGGGCGACGCCGGCATGGTTTCAGTCACGGCTCTGTGTATAGAGAGTGGCAGCTGTAACTGCGCCCATTACCCCGACTTACAGCAGGCTCAGCACCTTCTACCACACGGTAGCTTTGCTACTGGTGCTCCTAAAACAATAATGCTTCTTAAGTGCCTGCTTGACATTTAATAATGTCCCCCATGTACAGTAACAATGGCCCCAGCATCGCTGATGTCAGCAGGCAGTGATGTGACGACTCTTTAGGCTTCTTTCAATTCTCTTCTACTGAGAGAAGCCAAACCTTTCTAGTCGATATGTGCACATAGCAAATTGCGTAGTCGCATGACCGCCTGATAACACCAGTGATATTCCCTGTCATGATTTGGCAGTAAGCTTATTATTAAATTATTAAAGCACCTCTCTAGCAGGATTTTTTTTCACCACTGGAGTAGCGCCTTAAGCGCAAATTCCTTGCCACGCTCATATACTCATCCTCCAGTGTATTCACCGTTTTTCGGCACAGCTCCAGTCCCACGGATAAATCTTGTGAGCTCAGTTTCTGACTGGCCAGAAGTTAGAAGCTACGTCACAAGCATTCAATGTAAGTCTATGAGGGCCAGAATGAGTGCAGAAAGAGGCCAGAACAAGGTGAGAACAAGGCCAGAAAGAGGCTCTCATAGACTTACATTGATTAGTGACCTCCGCACCGCTCCATGAAACACTGGAGCAGTGAACAGGTCCAAACTTCAGGAGATGGAGCCGAGCGGCGGCAAAAACAAATGAAAATGCCAGAAGGTGAGTATCAGACAGTTGGTAGAGTTCTTGGATTTTAAGCGCCACTCAAGCGGTGAAATTAAAATATAGGCTGGAGTGGTGCTTTAACCCTGCTGTGAAATCATGGGGTCATATAGACCCCAGCGCTGAATAAATTGAAATATTTCTAAAAGTGGTCAATCTCAGACATTGACCTTCTATGTATTTTCAAGTAACATATTTCTGCTTATGTTGATGATATTTTGAATTAGTTTTTCAATTTTGTTTCAAAGTTATTTTCAATTTTCTGTGTTTTGGGACTCTCCTGACCCCATAGTACCTTTATTGTCTGAATACCTTAATTTTTTAAAATATTTTCTGGTTATTTTGTAATATAATTGTAAATGAACAATGGCTAGACGAGATCTGAGTCTCTTTCGACCCAGAAGTGTTACAGGACAGCTCAAACGGTGCTATGTTTGTCCTCGATCGAAGGACAAAAAGACAAGATTGGTTTGCAATGACTGCAAGAAGTTCATTTGTGAAGAACATGGCACTATGAGGTGCAGTGAATGCAAGGGCTAAATTTATTGCCAGATCATTCGTTGTCATTATGTGTTAACTAAAATCCACACAGTTGCAGTTCTTGTGCATTTTTTTTATTGAATTTGAATACTTTTAGTTATTAGTAAAGTATTTTGGTATAAATTTCAGTTTGTGTTTGATGATGACAGATAAAGCACTTCAAAGTTACATTTGATTTCATAACTGTGTTCTGAAAGGATGACAGAATAAAACTTGATTATTCTGAACAGCCAGCATGTTCATTTTAATAAAATATGACGATTTTGAGCCTGGGTCATATAGACCCCATGGTACCAAAGCAGTGATTTTTTTCATGGTTCCACAGCAGGGTTAAATGTGATGCAACACATGGTTGCTATATGGGGGCTTATTATACTAATACTCATAAAAGACCCATCTGATAAGTATAAAAAGCCTCCATTACATGTGATGGAGTGCATATAATCTCATAACAAAACAGTATAATAATCAGGCCCCCAGTGCCCTGTCCCCCTTTCCCCACCTCAGCCCCAACAGTACCCCATTCACTCACATTCACTCGCCCATGCCCTGTCCCACCCTCCACTTCAGCTCCCATAATACCCTCATGCCCTCACAATCCCCCCAGTGCCCTTCCACCCTCCCCCACCTCAGCCCCCACTGTAGCCAATTCTCTCACACTTCCCACAGTGCCCTTCCCCCTCCCCCAGTCCCCACAATACCCCATCTTCTTATATTCACTCCCCCAGTGTCCATGACATGCCTTCATTTAAGCAATCTAATAAATTCCATCTTTACCAATGAAGTTGGCAGTGAGGCAGGACCAGGAAGTATCTGAGTTAAATGCTATGTGGGAACTAGAACCCAGCGTGCCTGAGCCAATCCGAGCTAGCATGGAGTGAAGAAAACTGCAGGATGGCAGAAGCTCCTCAGTTGACAGGTCAGTAAGCAAGTACAGTGCAGGAGTATACTGCAAAGGAAAATGTGGATTTCGTCCGCGCTGCCCAAATGATGAAGTTCCAAGGAAATAATGAAGTTTAACGGTGGTTTATTCAACGCGTTTCAAGGTTTTTACAACCCCTTCTTCAGGAAATACCACGTACAACATACATAGGTAATGCATTTTACATCGCTTAAGTACATACAAGATTAAAAAAAAACAGTGCCAAATAGTCAGATGACACATGTAAAAATTCATGGTTAACAAACAGTTAATATGTCAACGCTTGCATAGAATTTAAAGTAATCATTAAAGAATAGCCTTATAATAACATGCCAATTTTGATTTACATATTATCAGACAGAAAAAAGAAAAATAAGAATGAAAAAAAGGTTATCCAAAAGCAAGGAGACATCTGACACGAACCTCAAAAAAGCAGGCTTTAAATCATCAAAATCAGTTACCCAACAATCAGACCATTTGGCTACAAAGAGAATTTCCTTCAAGTATTCCAGGTAAGGGTGACGTTTGTTGCCATAAATTGTTAATTAAAAATAGATATTTATTGGTTTGTTTAATAAATGAACTTGTATAAATAAAAAATGTGTCTTTTAAACATCCTTAGTTCGATTTTGATTTTATTTTATAAAAATGAGAGGTAAAACAAAAAGGAGGATTAGTAGATCTGCCAGTAACTACAGTGGCAGGAAAAAAAAAACACGGCGCTCCTTGCAGTATCGCACAAATCAGTAGGATCGCACCACAAAAGGGACACACAGTGCTACAAAGGATCAATAATATTGCCCCGAACACTGCCAGATATGGCAGATACAGGAGAATCCACACATCCATCAAAACAACAAAATATGTTTAAAAACACATATATTTTATAAAATATGAATATATAAAATTGTACGAATGGTCTCGATAACGCTATCATCTTCCCAAACTTTGGGTGGTAGTTACAATATAGGAAAAACAATTTAGTTGTAAAATATAAATGTATAAAAGTGAATAATGAATAGATAGTTAAATAAATAAATAAATAAACTGATAACTAATTTGTGAAAAATGGAAGGAATTAATTTCAAATTCCATGAACACATTGAATAGTATCAATCAACACAAGGCAATACATATATATATACAGAAGGGTCTCAAATAAAGACCAAAAAAGAAGGCTTATAGTTTGAGAAAACAATTCTTTCTCTGAGACACAAACATTGACCACACCTGCACTGCAGGAGCTGCACATTAGAGCATAGTACCTGAAGACATACTGTAGAGGAATAAATTTTCTTACTTTAAATAGATGTACCAAGATACAAATTCATCCAAGATATACATCAGGAGATGGACGTGCCGAGAACACCTGTTGAGCAGGATAGACAACTTACTAGTATTGCCGAGTTGGCGTTCTAACCTCAGCACCAAGGGTTTAATCCTTTTGTAGGGGAGCCCATACGATTTATGAGATTTCTCTATCCATATATAGCATAAAGCATAAATCAACCCCTTTACAAGATATAAATAAGTACATTTCCAATACATATCAATAATAATAATTATATTATGTCAATATATGCTAGGTCGCTTAAAATCATTCTGTCATCAGGGAATTAGATATATAACAGAGAGATTTATATTTAGAACTCCCAAAAATAAATATTAAATTAAACACATGAAAAACACCAATAAAAAAGTATACCTATGTGAAAAAATATATATATACAAGCACATAAAAAACACCAATAAATAAGTATACCTATAAAAAAAATGTTATATGAATAAATTAGATGAAAACCTCTGTAATCTAATTCAGACTCTATTGTGGCTTTTTAATTTGTAAATCCAATACACCTCTTTCCTATTTAGTTTCATCATTCTATTTGGAACATGAGCAGGGATATGATCAATAGGAATATTTTTTAGCTTAGTAAAATCCTTATTAGGGCCTGTGCACACATTGCGGATTTGCCTGCGGATT
>VIAB01015366.1:5360-16716 GCA_009801035.1 Oophaga pumilio | reverse complement strand
AACAATCAGTGAGTAGAAAGGTGCAGCTCACAACAGATGCATGGACCAGTACGCATGGCCAGGGCCGTTACATGTCCATCACTGCGCACTGGGCTAATGTGGTGGATGCAGGGTCTACAGGGGACAGCGGCAGTGGGACAGTGCTGCCTAGCCCACAGAATAGGCAACAGTTGGGTGTAGGCGTTCGACCCTCCTCCTCCAGAAGAAGAAGAAAAAGCTTGTCTACAGAGCGCAGTAGCACGAGCACTCCATCCACAGCTGCCAGTGTTGCACATGAGGTGTACCACTATCGATCAGCTAGTGGTAAGCGTCAGCAGGCTGTTTTAAAGATGATGTCTTTGGGAGGCACTCGTCGACTACTTGCAGCGAGAAACTGAGTGATGGCTGGGCACTCTACATCTTGAGCCAGGCAAGGTAGTCAATGATAACGGATGTAATTTTGTGGTGGCCATAGCCCTGGCAAAACTCAGACACATACCTTGCCTGGCTCACACCTTGAACCTGGTGATACAGTGCTTCATACATAATTATCTGGAGTTACCAGCCCTGCTCCATAAGGTGCGAAGACTGTGCTCGCACATCCGTTGCTCGCCTGTAGACTACAGTCGCATGCAGAGGCTGCAGCGATCGCTCCACCTCTCCAAGCACCGCCTAATCATAGACGTTGCAACAAGGTGGAACTCCACCATGCACATGTGGGAACAAAGGCAGGCTGTAATGCATTTGTGGGAGGATACACGGGCAGACAGTTTGAGGGCAGACATCGAGTTGTCGGGTGTGCAGTAGTCAAAGCTGAAAGACCTCTGTAAAGTCCTTCAGTGTTTTGAGGAATGCACACGGCTGGTAAGCGCAGACGACGCCATCATAAGCATGAGCATCCCACTTATGCGTCTGCTCATGCAAACTTTGATCAGGCGTCTGCAGCGGAGAAGGAGGAGGAGGACGAGTGAAGCCTTGATGACAGTCAGGCATTGTCTGCTCAGGGAACTGTCCTGGACGAGGTGGAGGAAGAAGAGGAAGAGGTGAAGGAGGATGAGGAGGATGATTATTTTGGTGAGGAGTATGCTTCTCAGGGGGCAAGAGAAAATGTTGGCTTGCCAAGGTCGTGTACAGGGTTTGTGCGTGACTGGAGGGATGTGGATTTGGCAGAAAGTGCTCCGGAGTCAGTACCTGGCGCACCCAGGCAAGTGATGGGGCCCTGAGCAGGTGGGGGGGCCCACTCGCTGTCAGAGACACAGGCGTACTATGAGGGGCCCTATGCCAGTTCCCAGGGCCCACGAGTGTGCCCCCTCTGCTTGCTCAGGGCCCCAGCACTTGCAATACTTACCTCTCCCTGCTCCACCGCTGTGATGTCTTCCGCGTTTCCTGACAGTGACATTCAGGTCAGAGAGCGCGAAGATGTAACGTCTGTGCGCCCTCTGCCTGAATAGTCACGGTGCAGAGAGCTGGAAGATGGCGACGCTGAGAAGTCCAGAGTAGAGCAGTGCCCAGTGAGGAGAGGTATTTAATTTTTTTTAATGGTTGGAGCAATATCTAGGAAGCATTATACACTGGAAAATTATATATGGGGCCCATCATACACTTGAGCATCATAGATAGGGCCCATTATACACTGGAGCATCATTCATGGGGCACATCATATACTGGAGCATCATATGGGGCCCATTATATATGGCGCTACATATGGAGCACATTATATATGGAGCATCACATAGAGACCATTATATATGGAGCATTATATATGGGGACCATTATATTTGGAGCATTATATGAGGCTCATCACTAACTGGAGCATCATATATGGGGCCCATCATATACTAGAGCATCATATGGGGTTCATTATTTATGGGGCATCATATAGGGCCCTTTATATATGGAGCATCATATGGAGCACATAAGGGGCCTATTCTGTATGGAGCATTATATGGAGCCCATTCTGTATGAAGCATTATATGGAGCCCATTCTGTATGGAGCAATATATGGGGCTCATTATTCTGTATAGAGCAATATATGTGGCTCATTCTGTATGACGCACTATGTGGTGCCCATAATAGTGTATGGAGGACTATACTGTCCATTTTTTGAGCTATTGTAGAATTTAAAATAGATATCAGTCATGTAATGGAAGAAGAGTAGTATTTGGCATTGTACTATACCTATATTTCTCTGCCGTATCGGAGCATCATGAATTGTGGTTTGTGTTAAAGGGGCCCACTGAGACTCTTTCGCCCGGGGCCCACGAAAACCTGGATCCGGCCCTACCTCCCCACAACTTTAGCCAAATAACCCCCAGTTTTCAATGCGTTACTATTATTATAAAGAAAATTAAGGTTGACAAGCTTAAGTAATAAGAATTGATGTCGTTGGCATTGAAATGGGCACTGTAGGTGTGTTTACTGTCCTCCATTCCCTGCCGACTTTTATTCCCCATTGACTTGCATTGGGGTCGGATTTTTGACTCCGACCCGACCTTTTCCGTTAATCGGCCGACTTCGTCCGACTCGACTTTTGAGAAAGTTGGGTTTCACGAAACCGGACTCGACCCTAAAAAAGGCAAAGTCGCTCATCTCTAGTTATAAGTTCAAATCTTTACAATTAATAAGTCTCCTTGACTGTTTCCCATTTTCAGCATTACATATTTTGAGTAGAAAAATATTTAGACTTGAGAGTCCTCAGTGGTTGATACCTTTTAATGGCTAGCTGAAAAGATGGTAACAAATTGCAAGCTTTCGAGACTACTCAGGTCTCTTCATCAGGCATAGGCATATTTTGAGTAAGAATTCAACTATGTATGTCTAATTCCATATAAAACAAGGCACAATGTCAGTAACCTGAAAGGAAAATTATTGTGATTATTATTTTTCACTAATCACTACTTGTCATGTAAAGGACTATTTGCAATTAAGCAAAACAGATGAAAGCTTTAGCAGAAATTCTTTACACCACATTAAACAAGATGCAAATTCAGCTTCTGCCAGTACAAGCTGCATTATTAAGCTGAAGTGATTGCAGCATTTTATTAGTAATCTATGACTATATACAACCCTATATATAATCCACTACCTAATCAAAGCTCCACATCAATAGCACCAGCATTAATCTATCACAGAAAGATAAACGTGAAATATCTGATAAATGTGAGACATCTTCATCATTCATAATAATAATAATTTTATTTCTATAGCGCAAACGTATTCCGCAGCACTCTACATTATAGAGGGGACTTGTACAGACAATAGATATTACAGCATAACAATAAACACAGATCAAAACAGATACCAAGAAGAATGAGGGCCCTGCTCGCAAGCTTAGAATCTGTGAGGAAAAGGGGAGACACGGAAGGTAGATGGTAACAATTGCATTCATTGTTCGGACCAGCTATAGTGTAAGAATCGGGTGTTCCTGTAATGCTGCATGAACCAGTTAACAGCCAAAATATGTAACAGTACAGACACAGAGGGCTATTAAATGCATAAAACATGTGAGAACATGATGTGAGGAACCTGATTATGGTAAAAAAAAATTTTTCAATGAGCCACACAGGGATAGTTAGGTTAATGCGTTGAGGCGGTAGGCCAGTCTGAACAAATGCGTTTTTATGGCATGGCTAAAACTGTTGGGATTGGGGATTAATCATATTAACCTGGGTAGTGCATTCCAAAGAATTGGTGCAGCACGTGAAAAGTCTTGGATACGGGAGTGGGAGGTTCTGATTATTGAGGATGTTATCCTTAAGTCATTAGCAGAATGGAGGGCACGGGTAGGGTGGTAGGCTGAGACAAGGGAGGCGATGTAGGGTGGTGCTGAGCCATGGAGTGCTTTGTGGGTGAGGGTAATAAATTTGTACTGGATTCTGGAGTGGATGTAATAACTGGCACAAGCTAGAGGCATCGGTAAAAAGATTGATGAGGAATATGATCCTGGCTGCAGCATTCAAGACAGATTGGAGAGGGGAGAGTTTGGTAAGAGGGAGACCGATTAGTAGAGAGTTACAATAGTCTAGACGAGAATGAATAAGAGAAACAGTAAGAGTTTTTGCAGAGTCGAAAGTTAAGAAAAGGTCGAATTCTAGAAATGTTTTTGAGGTGGAGATAACAATAGCAGCCAATGATCGGATGTGGTGGAGATACAAAGTATCTTCTTTTTACTTTGCTGTCATAATGGTTCAACCCACAAAGTATGACATCTCTAATATGTTTATTAGAATGGCTATGATTTCTAAAATTATACTAGTTCACTGTTTAGTTTTCTGGCCACATCTCTAACCAGACAAAATATACAAATATTTTATTACTATGTAATATTATGTCTCTTTGTGGCCCAAAACAGTTATATTGTCCTATTCTGTGCTCCTCACTGTAACTACTCCCCCTTTCTGGCCCTAAAATTTAGTTAAACAGATACGTACCTAAACATATTCCCTTGACAAGCTTTGGCGTCTTCTGGCTTGTGATGTCAGTAGGCCAGCACAGAGTGTGTAATGAACTGACATCGCACTACCAGCGCCCGCACACTAGGACTTGGATATGGTCCCAACATCTTAGTCTGTAGGCCTAAAGAAGTCTATGTACTAAAAGTGTGAATGGCATATGGAACCATTAAAATCTTCTCAGTGGGAGGTCTTCAAGCTGGGACCCCTTCCCCATTCGCCAGCATGTACAGAACCTATAAAAAGCATTCAGCGTGACCATATATTATGCAATGTTCATACTAGCATTCTGCATTTTGTTTTACAAGCAGAATAACCAAACTCCTGCCAGAGATGGACTAGTTATATGAAATGAATTCCAACTGTGCCAGATGGACCCCACGGACTAAAATTAGGTTTATTAGGTTTCAATTAGGTGTCTGGTATTTTTCTTGAAAAACTGAATCAGCAGATGTGAGCATAGCCTTACAATATATCCTAGTTGTCTGAATGAACATCAAGTAATATAACATTTCTTTAATGTTGTTATTTTGCAGCTTCCTTTAGCCGTTAAGCCCACAGTTGCCATCACTCCATTACCAGTAGCCGAAGAGCCCAAACTTATTACATTGTTGACTTGTCTGTGAACAAATACTAACCAATTAACATGGCAGCTTGTTTTAATTGTAACAACCAAAAAAATGTTAATTGAGTATTGCTAAGATACACTGTCATAAGATTTTGTTCAGTGGAGCTCCAGCCTCTGGGGCCTTTGCTGAACCTTTGAATGGGCTGCAGCAGTGGCTTAGTGTGACAGTCTCCTCACATTTTCCCCTTACAAGGCACTCTAGGACCCTCGTGGTGCAGGGAACTACAGCACTGCCTCATTCACTGTATTGTAAAGTTAAAATATTTTCATGAAACTTATGAATATACATATGATGGTTTGATTTTGATTTTTATGTTGCTGTTTTAGGGTCATATTGAATTTAAGCAATTTATAATGTGTAGCAAAACTGAAAAATACTTAATTTAACAAAAACAAATGCAAGATAAAATAAAAAATGTGCATAAAGTCATCAGACCAATATAATGGCACTAGCTGTGACCCTTTGGTTGACTTCAGTTCCAAATAGTCATGAGGTTCACATGTCCTGGAGATCCCATACAGACTATATAAAGCACTGAGTAAATTGGGAAGAGAATAAAAAGACTTCTCAGTGGTTCATTCATTCCTCACGTTATTTGTAAGCAAGGCTACAGAAATCTTTTTTTTCCCAGCACATTAATAATAACTGAATTGAAACGTAAAGGTTTGAGATGGGAGGAGAGAAGATTTTCGCTAAGGCTCAGCAGCTCTCTCCAGCCTGGCGCTACAACACGCCTGTGATTGATAGCTGGCCTTTTGTTTATCTTGCTCATGCACTTTCCTTCCCTTTTCTTTCCATCTTTCCCAGAAAATAGGACTTTTCTTTTAGTTCTGATGCCTGGAATGAACGCATTTCCGTGGGGTGGGAGGTGGAGAGGACAGAGAATTGAAGTGTCACTCAAAGGCACTTTGGAAATGTTTTTGTTTTCTGCTTGGAAAGGTTTTATGTTGCTTTCACCTAACTCCCCTCGCGTACCTGAACCATAGAATTTGTGGCCAGTTATGAGGGCATGGAAAGGACAGGACAGTGGGGGTTGATGATATATGTTCTAACAAGAAATACACTAAATTATAGAAATTTAATTATGTATTTTAACCAGCAGCTAAATATCACTTATATGGTCAAAATGTCACAGATAATGAAAATATTTATTATATATGGAAACTATAATGAATAGTTTGTACTTTTTGTTATCCATTTTGCTTCAATTCATAATCATACATCATAATTATAGAGCACTGATGATACTATGCAGTGCTCAGCAATCATTATGAAAAATGAAATGTAAGTGTCGCATATTTGTGCTGTGAGTATGTCCTGTATTTGCTTAATGTGTAAGGCTGTGTGTGTTGTAATGGAAATCAGGGAGATAGCCTTGGGCGAGGTACTCGTCTTCCAGGCTCCGGGCAGCTACAGAAAAACGGGGTCTTGCTTTCTTGCATGTGGACATGTTACTGTAATGAATAGCTCCCAGTCACAGCTCTTCTGGGCTGCATGGCTCCAATTCCTCTTGATCCCATGAACAGGAAATCACATCAGTCCAAAAAAAACAAAATTGTCTTTACTGACAGTTCGACTTGTATGCAAATGACAGCAGGCGATGCAGATGTTTTTTTCTTGGTTACAATATAGTGGCATGTCTTCAATAAATATCACTTACTATCTCTCTGTTTATAGATCGTGTGGATTCTTCTATTCCTTTAATAGTACAGTGAAGATTAGTTGATGCTACATTTACTTTCTGAGAGAAAAAAGGCATTTTTGCCTCTTCTTTTACTTTTGATATACCCTGTGAGGCAGTGGGGGGGTGATATGCTAGGGTTGATATATGTCCCACAGGATGCGGACAGAGTTCTATTAAACCCACTGCAGTGCCTTGTGTTCACAGCAGGACTGGACACCTGTGAGCCACAAGGCAAAATAAAAGAAAGTGAATTGGGTCCAAGTATAGCCACGATTCCATTTAAATCTGTCAGATTTTGCTTTGGGTGTGTCAGTTTGGAGTTTGCAAGTTGCAAAGCAGGTGGCTCTGTGCAACCCAGGTCTGTGTGGAGCTAACACAGAGCCAGGGAACTCAAGGCGGCTGACGCACCCAAAAGACACAGCGGTGCCATTGTACATGGCAACGTGTTCTGAGTTCTGGACTGTGTTTATGGAACCCCGTCTACGATCTGGAGAACACCATTCCTTTGCGTGAGGTTTTTTTGGACATTAAAAACATTTGCTTTGAACTTTCCTGTGGTCCCTGCCTATCTGGTGGACTGCACCTACCCCTCTGCACTAGATATGGTTGGAGAATGCGGGCAGTGTGAACTGAGGCATACCCAAAGCCTGCTGCACTGCCCTCCAAAGAATTGCCACCCAACACAATTACTGACCCACTGCCAAACCAGTCATGCTGAAGGATGTTGCAGGCAGCAGATCGCTCTCCACGGCGTCTCCAGACTCTGTCACATCTGTCACATGTGCTAAGTGTGAATCTGCTGCCTGCAACATCCTTCAGCATGACCGGTTTAGCAGTGGGTCAGTAATGGTGTGGGGTGGCATTTCTTTGGAGGGCCACACAGCCCTCCATGTGCTCGCCAGAGGTAGCCTGACTGCCATTAGGTACCGAGATGAGATCCTCAGACCCCTTGTGAGACCATATGCTGGTGCTGTTGGCCCTGGGTTTCTCCTAATGCCAAGATGAAGGCATTGAAGCTATGGACTGGCATGCCTGTTCCCCAGACTTGAATCCGATTGAGTACATCTGGGACAGCATGTCTCCCTCCATCTACCACAGACTGTCCAGGAGTTGACGGATGCTTTAGTCCAGGTGTGGGAGGAGATCCCTGAGGAGAACATCCGCAACCTCGTCAGGGGCATGCCTTGGCATTGTAGGGAGGTCATACAGGCACGTGAAGGCCAGACACAATACTGAGCATCATTTTGACTTGTTTCCACTTTAATTTTGTCTTGTTTTGATTTTCATTTTGACTTGTTTCCACTTTCATTTTGGGGGTCTCTCCAAAATCCAGGCCTCCATTGGTTCAAAAATGTGATTTCCATTGATGATTTTTGTGTGATTATGTTGACAGCACATTCAACTTTGTACAGAACAAAGTATTCAATGAGAATATTTCATTCAGTTAGATCTAGGATGTGTTATTTGAGTGTTCCCTTTATTTTTTTGAGCAGTGTATATAATTTAATCTTTTATATTTTCAAAAATGTAAAAGATGAAATTATATATATGGATATATAATTTCATTTTTTATATTTTCAAAATTACAAAAAGGAAAACATACCAATGCAAAAGTATGAGCACCCTGCATGATTAGTACATAGTAGCAACTCCTTTTGAAAGTATCACAGCTTGTAAGCACTTTTTGCATCCAGACAAGAGTCTTGTCTAAGAGATTTTCATCCTTTTTTCCTTGGAAAATTCTTACAGCTCTGTGAGATTCTTTGGTCATCTTGAATCCACTGCTATTTTAAGGTCTAGCAACAGAATTTCAATAATGTTAAGATCAGGGGACTGTGAGGATCATTGTAAAACCTTCGGCTTGCACCTTTTGAGGTTGTCTATTGTGGATTTTAGTGTGTGTTTAGGATTATTATTTATTTGAAGAAGCCATCCATTTTTCAACTTAATTTTTTTTCACATATGGTGTTATGTTTGCTTTCAAAATTTGTTGAAAATTAATTGAATCCATTCTTCCCTCTACCCGTGAAATGTTTCCCATGACATTGCCTGCAACACAACGCCAAAACATGATCCACCTACATGCTTAGAGAGATGTTCTTTTCCTGTAATTGTGTACCTTTTATCTCCACTCATCTCCACTGATCATTGTGACCAAAGAGTTCTATTTTAACCTCATTGGTCCACAAGACTCTTTTCCAAAATGTATCAGGCTTGTTTAGATGTTCTTTTGCATACTTCTGACGCTAAATTTTATGGTGAGGGAGCAGGAGATGTTTTCTTCTGATTTGCTTCTCTAGCAATCCTACAAGCAGCTCTCACTGAAATTTAGCTTTTTCTTGCAGAACATATTTTGACCTCTATTAACTGCCATTTCTTAATTTCATTTCGTACTGAGGAAAGAGTCAACTTTAAAACGCTTTACCATGTTTTTATAGCCTTCTCCTGCTTTGTGGGTCTCCATCATTTTCATTTTCAGAGTGCTAGGCAGCTGCTTAGAAGAACCCATTGCTTCTGCTTTTTGGTACAAGGTTAGAGGTGGCTGGGTTAAGGTTATAAGTTAGCTGGGAAATTTTCATCACCTGGCCTTTCCTAACGATGATAGTGAACACACCATTACCCTAACATGCTAATTAATGTATGAAATCTTGATCAAAATTATATGAGTACACAAATCTAAAAGGGTGCCCAAACTTTTGCATCAGCTAATTTTCCTTTTTTTAATTTTTAAAATGTAAAAAATTAAAATATGTATATATATTTTTTTCCAACAATACAAAGTAAATATGTCATCTTTAACTTTAGGCCTTTTAGAGATCATTTCATCTTCAACTTTCTTAACTGTTCACGATAAAGTAATTTCGACCTGGGGTGCCCACACGTTTACATGCCACTGTATATACAGTTATTGCCAAAAGTGTTTGCACCCTTGAATTTGTTCGAGAAAACTAATGTTTTATTATATACTTTTTTTACCTTTCTGTGTATTTGTTCGAGAAAATTAATATTTTATTATAGAAAAATATTTAGAGTTGAGAGTCCTCACCAGTGGTTGATACCTTTTAATGGCTAACTGATAAGATGGTAACAAATTGCAAGCTTTCGAGACTACTCAGGTCTCTTCATCAGGCTAGACTAATACAAAATCTGAAGAATCACATATTTATGCACACTAACACGGCTAACATGGCTAACACGGTACAAAGATATACATCTTTACTGTATTTTATTATATATATTTTTTACCTTTCTGTGTATTTGAACAACACAAAAAAACTGAAAAAAGAAGGCAAGTTAGACATAATTTCACACAAAACCTCAAAAATAGTCAAGACAAAACAACTTAATATTTGGTTGCACACCCTTTAGAATAAATAACTGCAATCAATCACTTCCTAAAACTATTAGAAAGATTCTTACACCTCTCAACAGGATTTTTGGACTACTCTTCTGCAAACTTCTTCAGGTGTTTCATATTCGAAGGGTGCCTTCTCCCAACAGCACTTTTAAGATCTCTCCATAGATGTTCAATAGGATTTAGATCCGGACTCATTGCTGACCAATTAAAAATTCTCCAGTGCATTGTTTCCATCCATTTCTGGGTGCTTCCTGAAGCATGCTTGGAGTCATTGTCCTGCTGGAAGACCCATGACCAAGGACGTAAACCCTGGTTTCTGACACTGAGCACTTCATTGCCACTCAAAATATTTTGGTAAAATTCAGATTTCATGATGTCAGAGTCAAGACACCAAGTGCCAGAGGCAGAAAAGCAATCCCAAATCATCTTTGAACCTCCACCATATTTAACTGTATGTACTGTCTTCTTTTCTTTGTAGGTATGATTCATTATTTATTAACTAAAATAATTATGTGCTTTATCAAAACGCTCTTGATCTCATCTATCCACAAGACACTTTTCCAGAAGGATTTTTGCTTACTCACATACATTTTGGTAAACGGGAGTCTAGCTTTTTATGCCATTGTGTCAGCAGTTAGGTCCTCCTGGGACTCCTGCCATAGTGTTTTATTCCATTTAAATATCAACAGATAGCTCATGCTGACACTGACACTGATGCACCCTGAGCCTGCAGGAAAAATTGAAATTCTTGATAGGCCTGCTTATCCACCATCCGGACTATCCTCTGTTGCAACCTTTCATCAATTATTTTTTGCTGTCAACATCCATTGAGATTAGATACAATGCCATGGTTTGTAAACTTCTTGATTGTATTGTGCTCCGTAAACAAATGAACATCAATAGCTCTAGAGATGTAAAACTTGGTTATCAAGTTCTCAGACTGTTCTCTTCTCTTTCTGTTCTCCATGCTTAGTGTGGTACTCAGACACACAATGCAAAGATTGAGTCAACTTCTCCCCTTTTTATCTGTTTTTAGGTGTGATTTTTCTATTGCCCACACCTGTTATTTGCCACAGGTGAGTTGAATGAACATCAAATGCTGAAAGCAAAATTGTTTACCTACACACAGGAAATAAGTATATGTATAACAAAACAATGTAACTGCAATCAGTTTCTAGGAGAAATACTTCACTTTCTGGAACAATTTGAAAGGTGCCAACTAGAGTTGAGCGATACTTTCCGATACCCAAAAGTA
>VIAB01015365.1:41600-54500 GCA_009801035.1 Oophaga pumilio | reverse complement strand
TGATATTCTAATTTTGCTCTTGTATTTGTACAACTGCTTGCTGCAAGGATTGCTGACCATTAAAAGTGCTGTCAGTTTAGTCAAACTCTATGACAAGTGATACATACTATGATGACTATTATGATGGATGTTATCATGAATATTACTACAATTGTTTGCTGCAAGATTTACTAACAAGAAATGCTTGTTAGCCAATAGTCAAACACTATGACAGACAATGTTAACCAATAACCGTCTCAGCTACCACAGATATAACCCCCATATACTTAGCAATCTCGGTACATCAAAGCATGTCAAGTGCTGGTATATATTTATTGTACACACCTGAAGCCAACACACCTGACCGAATCAGGGGAACGCTGATATGACTCATCCACGGAATCTCGGGTGCCAACCCGTTGCAGTCAAACAACACAGTCAAAGTCTATATCCAAAGAAATTAGGGTGGCATTCACTGTACCATTAAAAGTCCCTCTTTATTAAAGTTGCATAATTTAACAGAGGCAGGAGAGTCCTGTGTGTAGCTGAGTAGACGACGGCCGTATCGCGCTGAATGTCAAGTGCTGGTATATATTTATAGTACTACTTCCCTGTATGTCACTTGCGTATGTCCAGACCATTAACTAAGAAAGCCAAAATAAAATTCTAGCGCTGTTGGCACAGATTTGCATGGGTGCCAGAAGATAAAACGGTGTTCAATGGACCTGAGTCCTGTTGCACCGATGCTACCAAAGCAGCCAATGATTGGCCCAGTGCCAAATAGTGTGAGGGTTCTTGCGCCGTCACCGACATGTGCCACACTGCACATGTCATAAAGATAGAAGCTACAACGATGAATCACTTTTGCTATGGTGCTTGCATGTAATGTAACGTGCAGCGGCGCTATAGAAATAAAATTATTATTATTATTATAAAATTATTATATAGCAGATTATCCTGCAGATGTACTCTCCTTTTTACACTACATTCTATAGTCATCTTTAAAGTTGAAAATAATGGGGATAAAATATTTTCAACCACTACCTAACAACTAGGTCAGCAGACTTTGAGTTCTAGTATAATAGACCACCATGAAATGGTCTTGTACCCTCTTAAAGTTCGCCTATTGGTCATTGAGTTTGTCTACTTGCCTTTGAGTAGTGTGCGATTACGGTTATATAAGTATTTTTTATATTATATCTGTAGATAAAAAGACATGGACCACATCCAACTATTATATCTTGACCTACTTTGGCTAAACAATTAAAAAAAAAATGAACATAAGGTTTGAGGTTAATATTTGGATCAAAGTGTAAAAGTCCACTTACATGTCACGACAACTTTTGCAGTGGCTCCTTACCGTCTACTCTATTAACTGCTTCACCCCGAAGCCTGTTTTAACTTTTCTGATCAGGCCAAATTTTACAATTCTGACCAGTTTTCACTTTATGCAGTAATTATTCAGGCACACTTCAACGAATCCCAAAGATTCTGAGATTGTTATTTCATGACACATTTTAATTTATATTAGCAGTAAATTTAGGTCAAAATTTTTTGCGTTTATTTGTCAAAAATTTTGAAAATTTCACAATTTTCAAACTTTTAATTTGTATATCCTTTAACTAGTTAGTCATGCTGTACAATATAATTTATAAATAACATTTCTCATATGTTTACTTTACATCTTAATCAATTTTGAAACATAATCTTCTTTTATTTGAAGTTAGAGCGGAAAAGGTATTTCTCATTTTTTTAATTTAATTTATAAAACTGTTTTTAGAGACCACATCACATTTGAAGTGACTTTGTATGAGGGAAATACTCAAAAGTGACATCATTCTAAAAATTGCACCCCACAAAGTGCACAAAACCACATTCAAGAAGTTTATTAACACTTCATGTGCTTCACAGGAATTAAAACAATGTATAATTAAAAAAATAACATTTTAATTTTTCCCACAAAAATGTTTATTTTGCAACAATTTTTTAATTTTCAAAAGGTTAACAGAAGAAAATGAACAGTACAATTTGTTGTGCAATTTCTCCTGAGTATGTGGATATCCCATATGTGGTAGAAAACTACTATTTGGAGTCCCACCTAATTTTCAGTTTGTTGTCTCATAACACATGAAAAGATGAATTTTTGAGATCAGATCGCTTAGTGTTGTGGCTGTATGCCAAACATTGTTGCAGTGTCTGTGGGTTCGTATGGTGTAGAGCCAAAGGGGGCTTTGATAATCAGCACGGGTGCTGTTGGGCATGGGAATTGCTCGCCCTGTGGATAGAGTATTGCAACAACAGTGGTCACGATGCAGTGCTACTCTTATTAGAGTAGGGACTTACAAGACAACATTTCATGGTAATGTGCTTATACATTTTTATCATAAGGTAAGCTAAGAGCCTCATGTTCATTTTTGAAAAATTTTGCTTAGATGCAGGAGATCAATGTCTTGCCTTGACATGAATAGAATTTGGTGAATGGAAAGATGAACTTAGCACTGCCCACCAAAATGTCTTTCTACTGTATACAGATATTAATACCTGGGTTCATAGAACAGGTAGCAAATTATGTTGTTAGTCATTCACATCCAGCTCATGATAGTTGAATTTCTGTTGATTACCAGAAACCTCTATCAATCTTTTTGATGAACAGGAATGCCAACTGAACTTTTCTATATAAACATACAGTAAGTTGTGAAAATTCAATGTATTCTTATGTCAAATTAAGTATATTCTTATTGCAGGAAGGGAAGATGGATTACTTACATTTTATATTTGTTTCAAACATTTTTTTTTCTTTGATTGCTTGTGTGTGGGTGTAACAACCCTGATGGCATCATTGCATGGCCTTCCATCCCTCACACATCTACTTGCTCACTGCTCCAGGTCATGCTGTGATTTCTGTCTGCTGCCAGCTCCAGGCTCTATACCTCTGCTTTCTATCTGTGCGCTGCATGTCTCCTGGCTGTGTCCATAGGGGGGTGGTGCCAGAACTCTCTGGTTCTTATGGAGTCAGGGTGCACCTGACTGACCAATTACCATTAGCCCTCTAGTATTTAAGGCAGCTCCACCCTGTGGATCTTGCCTGTGCAATGTGTTAACTTAGTGTCTTGCTGCTGAGCTGCCAGGTCTTGCTCTGTGTTCCTCCATCTTGGAGGCTTCAGTCCTAGCTTTGCCTTGTACCTGTTTGTCCACCCTCCAGGAGGCAGAATATCCTGGTCCCGGTGTCTTTGTCCCTGTACCTTTTCTCGTGTCATTACCTGTCTGAACTCTGTCCTACCTTTGTCTCATGGTCTGATTGTCTGTGGTTTCTTCCTTGCTGTGTCTTGCCTTGTGGTCTCTCTGTATCTCTCTCTGCCTCTTGTCTGCACTCCTGCTGTTCTGCTCTGCTTTGCTACTGAAGCTGCAGCAATCTCTTGCTGCAGCTCCTCTCCGCATATCTTGCGGTTCCGCTCTGCTTCACTACTGCAGTTGCAGCAATCTCTTGCGGCTCTACAGCCCTTCTCTGCAGCCTTGCGGTTCTCCTCCTGTGTGAACAGGTCTCTACCTGTTCCTCCATACATCATACCTTCCAGTCAGTTCCAGTATCTGCATCTGCTACGTGAACAGGTCTCTGCCTGTTCCTCCAGACATCATACCTTCCAGTCAGTTCCAGTATCTGCATCTGCTGTGTGAACAGGTCTCTCTCTACCTGTTCCTCCATACATCATACCTTCCAGTCAGTTCCAGCATCTGCATCTGCTATGTGAACAGGTCTCTGCCTGTTCCTCCAGACATCATACCTTCCAGTCAGTTCCAGTATCTGCATCTGCTGTGTGAGCAGGTCTCTCTCTACCTGTTCCTCCATACATCATACCTTCCAGTCAGTTTCAGTATCTGCATCTGCTGTGTGAAGAGGTCTCTAGCTGTTCCTCCATACATCATACCTTCCAGTCAGTTCCAGTATCTGCATCTGTTGTGTGAACAGGTCTCTACCTGTTCCTCCATACATCATACTTTCCAGTCAGTTCCAGTATCTGCATCTGCTGTGCGAACAGGTCTTTATCTGTTCCTCCATACACCACTCCATCCAGTCAGTATCAAAACCTGCACTTGCTGTGTTAACAGGACTCTACCCTGTGTCTCATCTGTGCCTGCCAGTTCTGTGTCTCATCCGTGCCTGCCAGTTCTGTGTCTCATCCGTGCCTGCTAGTCCTGTGCCTCATCCGTGTCTGCCTGCCCTGTGCCTTATCAGTGTCTGCCTGCCCTGTGTCTCTGCCGTGCCACCGTCTCCTCAAGTGGGATCAGCAGCCACAGCCAGACACCACCCTGAAGTAGCACCTGGCAACTGCCTGCTGCACAAGGCACGAGGCTCCAGTGAAGACCGAGGCAGCTGTCCTAGTCACGCCCCATCCAGGGTAGTTTGGTTTGTGGCATAGTGGGTCCACAACCCCCTGGCTCACGCCCACCAGTCAGGGTATGAGCGTGACATTTTGCACAGTCCATGGTTCCCACTGAGTCCCATGTCCTCCTGCTCGCAGAGCATTCTGACTCAGTCCCTAAGGCTATATACCAGCAACTTCTGGCCTATGAGGATCAGAACCCAGCAGACCAGCCTAGGTTCAAAGGGAATCCTGTCAAGGATTCCTGGAACAGCTTGTTTTCCTTCTGACCAGCTCAAGGTGGGATACATCATATCCTACCTAACAGGAGATGCCTTGCTGTGGATCTGTCCCCTATGGGAAGCAGGGGATGCTATTGTCAGTAACCTTGTGGCCTTCCTGGTGGCCTTCTATAGAGTTTTTGATGTGCCTCATCCGGCTGCTCCTGTAAAGTCTTCCCTGCCTAGATCCGATTGGCGCTCCAGACAGGCAAAACCTGTGAGGAAACCGCCATGTCAGACCATGAACGTTTGTAACCCTCCCGTTCCTCTACCTGTTAAGGCATCAACCCAAGAGAGACCCCAGAAGGCTGAGGAGTATGGGCTGGCAGAGTAGCAGCCCAAAACCAGCCGTAAGTAGGGCATTCAGTGTCGCTGCGGTTGTGGGGAACACTTGGTCAGTCTCTGTCCAAAGAAATTGAAGTCCCGACTCCCAGAACCTTGGGCCAGCAGGAGAGGCTGCCCTTAGTGAGAGTAGTTCCTCTCCACCAACATCTGTGACTGTTCCTGTGCCTTGTGGGAGCTTCGGCCCTGCAGATGTATTAAAGCTGCAAGCCAGACGGGGCCAGTGTGTGGTTTCTGTCCAACTGCTCCTGAATCCGACGACGGTGTTTGATGATGGCCGAGCCCTACTGATGAACAGTCCAATCTTGAAGGGACAATTACAGCTCCAAATCGGAGCATTATATACGGAGAAGTTTATTTTTCATGTACTGTCCAGTTTGCCCATTGGTCGTTCTGAACCGGGTACTCGACTGCCCAGTCCGGTCCGAAGACCCAGCATTGTGCTGCATTTGGAACTACCTAGTCACCAGAGGTCTTCTGTTCCTATAATGCAAGGTCAGTCTACAGTGTTGTCACCTTCTCCACCTGATCTGCTGGCTATTAAGTCATGGTGTGCTGAAGCCACTGAAGAAGAGGAAGCAGTGGCGCCCTCTCCACACACCTGTGACCAGTTCCTAGGAACATCTTTGTCACCTGAAAATTATTCTTTAGACCATAGACAGAAGATGAATCTTGTGAGGATGCCTTCTAATTCCATGTGGCAGGTGAATGAAGAAGTTGAAGCAGAAGCCTTTGTATCTGTTTTCTACCAACCCAGAGGAAGAGGTCCAGTCTTCATTGGATAGCAGGCAGAAGATGGATCCTATATGGGTATCTTCAGCTTCCATTTTGCCGGCTAGTGAAGATACCAAGGCGAAGGTGCTTCCCTCTGATCCCAAGGAGGAGCCCCAGTTTTCTCGGGATAATGGACTGAAGTTGGACCCAGTGAGGGTGTCTTCAGTTTTCAAGTGGCCAGCTAATGTAGAGGTCCAAACAAAAGCTTCCAAGTTCCTGCTTTTTGCCTATCAAGAGGAAGAGCTCCAGGTCTTTGTGTCTTCACTATTGGGAGTTGACCTCGCCGGGCACAAAGAAACTCTGCAATCTGGCTTTCCCGATGTTACACCTACCTCGTGCTACCTGAGGGATGTCGTGATGGCTCTGACTGTGTGTACTCCTGTTCTTAATTTACAAGTCATTCTGGCAGGTTTGAAGAAGAGGGGCCATAAAGGGGGGTACTGTAACAACCCTGCTGGCATCACTGTATGGCCTCGCATCCCTCACACACCTATTTGCTCACTGCTCCAGCTCATGCTGTGATTTCTGTCTGCTGCCAGCTCCAGGCTCTATACCTCTGGCTTTCTATCTGTGCTCTGCATGTCTCCTGGCTTTGTCCATAGGGAGGCGGCGCCAGAACTCTCTGGTTCTTATTGAGTCAGGGGGCACCTGACTGACCAATTATCATTAGTCCTCTAGTATTTAAGGCAGCTCCACCCTGTGGATCTTGCCTGTGCAATGTGTTAACCCAGTTAGTGTCTTGCTGCTGAGCTGCCAGGTCTTGCTTTGTGTTCCTCCATCTTAGAGGCTTCACTACTAGCTTTGCCTTGTACCTGTTTGTCTGCCCTCCAGGAGGTAGAATATCCTGGTCCCGGTGTCTTTGTCCCTGTACCTTGTTTCATGTCATTACCTTGTCTCAACTCTGTCCTACCTTTGTCTCTTGGTCTCCTTGTCTGTGGTTTCTTTCCTGCTGTTTCTTGCCTTGGGGTCTCTCTGTATCTCTCTCTGCCTCTTGTCTGCACTCCTGCGGTTCTGCTCTGCTTTGCTACTGCAGCAGCAGCAATCTCTTGCTGCAGCTCCTCTCCGCATATCTTGCGGTTCCGCTCTGCTTCACTACTGCAGCTGCAGCAATCTCTTGCAGCTCTACAGCCCTTCTCTGCAGCCTTGCGGTTCTCCTCCTGTGTGAACAGGTCTCTACCTATTCCTCCATACATCATACCTCCCAGTCAGTTCCAGTATCTGCATCTGCTGTGTGAACAGGTCTCTGCCTGTTCCTACAGACATCATACCTTCCAGTCAGTTTCAGTATCTGCATCTGCTGTGTGAACAGGTCTCTCCCCAGTTCGTCCATACATCATACCTTCCAGTCAGTTCCAGTATCTGCATCTGCTGTGTGAACAGGTCTCTACCTGTTCCTCCATACATAATATTTTCCAGTCAGTTCCAGTATCTGCATCTGCTGTGCGAACACAGAACCTGCACTTGCTGTGTGAACAGGACCCTACCCTGTCTCTCATCTGTGCCTGCGAGTCCTGCGTCTCATCCGTGCCTGCCAGTCCTGTGCCTCATCCGTGCCTGCCAGTCCTGTGCCTCATCCGTGCCTGCCAGTCCTGTGCCTCATCCGTGCCTGCCTGCCCTGTGCCTCATCCGTGTCTGCCTGCCCTGTGCCTCATCCGTGTCTGCCTGCCCTGTGTCTCTCCCCAAGTGGGATCAGCAGCCACAGCCTGACACCACCCTGGAGTGACACCTGGCAGCTGCCTGCCGCACAAGCCTGACCTTACGATCATAGGCTCCAGTGAAGACCGAGGCAGCTGTCCTAGTCATGCCCCTTCCAGGGTAGTCTGGTTTGTGGCATAGTGGGGCCACAACCCCCTGGCTCACGCCCACCAGTCAGGGCGTGAGCGTGACAGTGGGTAAATTTATTTTTTTATCTCTTAGCATATAAATATTGAGGCAAATGTAATTTCGTAGAAATAAAATGACCATAGGAATGCAAAGTATGAAGAAAGTTGATATTTACGTAACTTAACGCATTTGAGATTAGGCTTCATTTAATCCTGCTTAAAAGCAGCAATCATATACAGGAAGGAAATGGTTGGAGCTACACCGGTGTTATGACTATGGGCAAAGAAATTATTTTAAAGAGGAAAGCTCATTTGACAAAGGTGCCAGAATATGTCGTAATGAAAACCAACAAAGATGGTGTGTATTTTATCACCATAGATATGTGTGATGTTAAGAAATATGTCAGCCACATAAGTAATGTAAGCGTTATTCTTGTCACTACGTAATAAAAATACAACTGTTTCCAACAGTAAGGAAAAATTAATACATATGACTGTTGGCAGACCGTGTAATAAAATTACCCTACAAAGCCATTCTATACAAGCTTTGAGTCCACACAGTCAAAAACATCCTTCCAGTACAGATTAAAGCACCACTCCAGCTTTTTTTTTTTCATTTTACCATTGTGGTGCTACTAATGTAAGTTTTCTGCATGTTGTATCATACTACCATCCTTCTTTTTCTTCTGTTCCCTGTGCCACTCCAGTCGGTCTTCTGCAGTTTGTGACCTGCCGGATGGATCCAGTGTTTTCTGGGTAAGCCGGAAGTCACTACTCAGTGTAAGTCTATGAGGGCCAGAACATGGCCAAAATGTGGTTCTCAAAGACTTACATTGGAAGCTTATGAACATTACCTCTAACTTCTGGTCAGTCAGAAGTTGCAGTCACAAAATGGGGGTGCAGGAGCCGAGCGGTGCCAGGAAAACTGAAGACGGAAGCCTATAATACTGGGGGCAGGGAAATTACATTGGTGGCACCACTTCAGTGATAAAGGTTAACTCTTTCACTTTAACTCCCATAGAAGACAAAACCATATAGAATTCTCTTTCTATGTTATAAATGACATTCTGTCAATAAAATGTAAACCTTAGACATCAGGAAAGTAACAGTAGTCTGTTCTCTTCAGCTCTCATTAAAGTTGATATTCACTAGATAAATTACTTCACATTGTGTAGTCTAGCCGTGTTTGAATTGTAAACCTTTCACTTCATACAATGTACACTTTCTGTGACTTTCCATGCTTCACTGTTTTCTATGTCGGCACAGAACCCTGACTATATAAACAAAATGTCAATTCAATTAATTTCCTAAAGCAACTGTTAAATTCTAAGTCAAAATAGGTAGGTGAAGTAAGTAATTAAGTAAGGCATGAAAATGAAACTATTAAATTCTTTAAATTCTTTACATTTTGACATTTTTCTCAATAATACTATATTTATACATAAATTCCATTGGAATCCATCTGAACATATTCAGAACCATGATGCCTTAGCTTAGATCCACAGTTAACTGCCTATTGCTTTTACTACTATGCAGCTGTAAGGAAGTCATAGTGAGTTTGATAATTGTATGGATATGTTTGGCCATATTTGTTTTCCGTGAAATTACCCATTTTAAATTGTCATACTGATCTTACATTATTACTAATACCAATATCATTAGTAATAAACACACTGTGTAAAGATTTAGATGAAAAATAATTAAATGCAAAAATAATTGCCTTAGTAAATGAGTATAATCTCTTTCAATGATTTCTTATGTTTTTTTTTGTTTTATTGTTTTAATATATTTTGATGGAGCCTTGAAAGTGAATTGTAGATCTCCCAATACCTGAAAGGATTTGGGCGATCAACAGGAAAAGCCATGATATATCAATGACTGGCTCCAATATTCTTTTACCTTTAAGGTTGAAAAAAGACACAAGTTGATCTAAATTTAAAATACAATCCTAATGTCTTGACCCAAAGGAAGCTAAAAACTCCACAAGACATAGTAGTAATTGCCCCATATAATGGGAAAAAGTTCTTCCTGTCTCCACATACTGCAGTCAGACTAGTTCCCTGGATCAATGCCTCATCATAGAATTTAGTAGCCATAACCTGTAATATTTAGTGATGAGCGAATTTGTTTGAAAAACGATCACCAATCATAAAATTGGCATGAATATGCACTATTAGACTCATGATCGGAAACACGAGCAAAATTTTATAAAATCGGAAAAAATCAGTAACATTTAGTAAAAAGTTTCTGGAAAATATTTGCGTTGCCAGTATTTTGAGCACTTTGGCTATGATAATGGTGGTGTATGATGAGTGTGGGGCACGTGTTTGATGACGGGTTGACATAGCTCAGAGGAGCAGCATGTTTGTAAACTTTTTTTTTCTTCAAACTTTATGTGTGCACATTGTGGCTAGCCAATCAGGGCACAGGAAACATTCACAATATCCTGACACAACGGTTTGTGTCATTGGCTGCTGAAATCACATGTCCCTCTACATATAAAGAGCGGACATCTTGTTTTAGTAATAATGTAACAGCACAGAGAACCTGCTCCTGACACTGGTCCTTGGTGCTGGTAGATTTTAGCTACTTAGCTAGGCAGTTGTTTCTAAGTCAGATAGTTTAAATAGTTATTGTCCTGAGTGGCTATGAAATCAACAGCATTTTTGTGCTATTACTGACATTCACAGACAAAGACAGCAGGGCACATTTTATAGAAGTGTGTTGTGCACTGCCTCTATTGTGCTCCATGCACAAGTAAACCGCTCTAAATCCTATTTTTTCAGTTGCTAAATGTGATAAAGCAAAGTATCTGTCATCTTGTAATTTAGTGTTGGTGACATTGTTCTGTGATTTGAGCTGTTCGCCAGGACAAAAATTTTGTTGGTGCAGTTGCTACTGTGATTCAGTATGCCATATCTCACCTTGTCATTTCTAGGCACTGAAATTCAACTGTCTGCATAACTCATGCAGATTTTAAAAAAAATTCTGTTGTAGTTTTGTGTCAGTGAAATTGTTCTGTGTGCAGAAGAAAACTTTTTTTTGGCTGTTGCTAACGTGATTCTGCATGCCATATCCCACATTGTAATTTTGTGGCGGTGAAATTAAGCTGTCTGCAGAGCTCATGCACATTAAAAAAAAATTCTGTTGCTAAACGTGATACAGCCCGCCATATACCACATTGTAATCTTGTGGTGGTGAAACTGTTCTTTGCATAAAGCTGTTGTACAAGAAAATAATTGGGGGGGGGGCAGTTGCTAACGTGATTCAGCATGCAATATATCACCTTGTCATTTAGTGGCGGTGAAATTCAACTGTCTGCATAGCTCATGCAGATTAAAAAAAATATATTTTCTGTTGGTAAACATGATACAACCCACCATATCCCACATTGCAATTTTGTGGTGGTGAAATTATTCTGTGCAGAGCTGTTGCACAGAAAAAATTTTTTTTTGGGCTGTTGCTAATGTGATTCAGCATGCCATATCCTATGTTGCAATTTTGTGGCGCTGAAATTAAGCTGTCTGCAGAGCTCATGCACATTAAAAAATTTTGTGGCAGAGAAATTGTTCTTTGTGCAGAGCTGTTGCACAGTAATTTTTTTTTTTTACAAACGTGATACAGCAGGCTAAATCCAAGTTTGAAAATGTTTGGAGCATATCTTATAGGTTATACAGGCCTCATCCACACTAAAAACAAATTTGTTCTGTTACTAACATGATACAATAGGGAAGATCTCAGTTTGAAATTTTTTGGAGCATCTAGTCTATGTAATACAGGCGTCATTCACACCAAAAAAAAATTTCTTTGGTTACTAATGTTCTACAGTAGGGTAGATCTCAGTTTGAAATAGTTTGGAGCATCTAGTCTACGTTATATAGGCCTCATCAACCGAAAAAAAAAATTGTTTTGTTACTAACATTCTACAGTAGGGCAGATCTTATTTTGAAATTGTTTGGAGCATATCTTCTTTGTCATACAGGCCTCATCCACTCACACAAAAAATTTCTTCTGTTACTAATGTTATACAGTAGGATAGATCTCAGTTTGAAATTGTTTTGAGCATCTAGTCTGTATTATACAGACCTCATCCACAAACAAAAAAATGTCTTCTGTTACTAATGTCACACAGTAGGGTAGATCTCACTTTGAAATTGTTTGGAGCATCTAGTGTATGCTATAAAGGCATCATCCACACCAAAAAAAGGCTTCTGTTACTAACATTTTACAGTAGGGGAAATCTCAGTTTGAAATTGTTTGGAGCATCTAGTCTATGTTATACAGGCCTTATCCACAAAAAAATAATTTTTCTTCTGTTAATAACGTTTTACAGTAGGGGAGATTTCAGTTTGAAATTGTTTGGCGCATCTAGTCTGTTATACAGGCCTCGTCCACAGCAAAAAAATTTCTTCTGTTACTAACGTTCTACAGTGGGGAAGATCTCATTTTGAAATTGTTTGGAGCATTTCTCCTTTGTCATACAGGCCTCATCCACACTCAAACAATGTTTTCTCCTTTTACTAATGTGCTACAGTAGGGTAGATCTCAGAATGAAATTCTTTGGAGCATCTAGTCTAAGCTACACAGGCTTCATCCACAGAAAAAAATTTTTTTCTGTTTCTAAAGTCATACAGTAGTGTAGATCTCAAGTCATGAGAAAAAAAAAGGGAAATTGTTCCAGCTCCTTAAAATTTGTGAATTACTTTATTGAAAAAATCTTTTCTTTCATAAAAACATCATAGCTCTGGGACAGATCAAACAACAAGACAAGATGGCAAAGCGACGAGTTTAGATCACATAAGGTGATCTTTGCCCAAGCTTTTCTATTTCTCTATTAGAGTAGATCTCACTTTGAAATTGGAGCATCTAGTCTATGTTATACAGACCTCATCCACACAAAAAAAAAACATTTCTTCTGTTTTTAAAGTCATACAGTAGGGGAGATCTCATTTTGTAATTGTTTGGAGCATATCTTCTTTGTCATACAGGCCTGATTCACATTCAAACAATTCTTTCTTCTGTGACTAATGCAATTCAGCACGCCATATTTCACCTTGTCATTTAGTGCTGCTGAAATTTAACTGTGTGGAGTGTCGAAAATTAAATTTTTTGTTGCTAATACTGTGTTCCTATCACACTATCTGAGCAACGTAACTGGGAAAAAGCAAGGTCGTGGTGGAAGGGAGATTAGGTGTGGTGTTCAAGGTGTACGTGGGGTAGATGGTAATGTTTGTGAAAGCACTAGAGAACCAACAGCATTTCGTATTATACTAAGACTACTGACAACTTCTGTTACTGGACAGTAGTGTTGAGCATTCCGATACCGCAAGTATCGGGTAT
>VIAB01015365.1:17692-36130 GCA_009801035.1 Oophaga pumilio | reverse complement strand
GATACTTTTGGGTATCGGAAAGTATCGCTCAACTCTACTGGACAGGCTTTTCCACTACCTTTCTTTGGCAGACACACAGCGGTACACCTTGATGAGGAGGCCCAGAAAGAGCATGTGCTCGAGTGGATGACAAGCGCAGCTTCAAATGGCCTCTCTTCTTCCTCCACCTCAACATCACACCTAGTACAGTCCACAGATGTGGCACCCCAATTACCCTTGCATCACCCGTGTCACAAATCTCCAACCGCCCAAACTGACTGTAGGGAACCACAGATGGGTGAGTCTGCAAATCTGTTCTCACATTCTATTCCATGGGCATCAGAAGTATACTCAAAAGCTTCACAGAGTCAAGAGGAGGAAATCATCTGCACCGATGCCCAAAATTCTATTAGCTTAGATCCAGGGCAGGATGAAGTAGGGTCCAAGCAGTATCCTGACCCTCATCACCAGACATTAATCTCTGGGCGGGAGGTGATCCTGATGAGACTTAGATATCTGAGGCTCAAGCGGACTGTACTGTGCTCTCAGGGCAGGAAGATGAGGAGGGTGACTCTCAGGGTGAGGAATGTGATTAAACAGAGGATGATAATGAGGTGGTAGGTCCCAGTAGGCATGAACACACAGGCACGCAGCTGAGTAGGTCATCTGAGGAGGTGGAGAAGGAGGAAGAAGATGAAGAGGTTATGTTGTGCAGACACTTAGTTATGCAGCTACAACGAGCAATGCATCCTCAGCCACAATTGTGGCTGTGGCCAGCTGCATTCGAGGGTCTGCAGCTCACAGGGGCGGCAGGGGTTTCCTAGCCTGGGCCTTTTTTGACAATGCAAAGGATGAGCCAACTCACGTAATCTGCTAACTTTGCAAAAAAATCTGAGTAGAGGAAAAAAGTGCAATAATTTGACTACTACATGAACGAACCTTCACATTTGCAATCAACATGTGTTACTCTGGAAATCCCACTGCGCTAAAATGCGGACCAGAGGGCCTCAACAACCATAAGCCGCCCCATGAAGCGCATCTGCTGTTTTTTCTTCCTCCTCTGTTATCGTGTCAAGTATTGTGATGCAGGACGCCGACCCCAGAGCCTCGGGTTCTTTACCCTCTCCAGTCAGCATGACTGAGAGCCCGTCAACTGCAACGGAAATACCTGCTGTTTTTGATGGATCTCAGAGAACGAGTACACCACAACTTTATCAATCCACCATAACATCTCCACCTGCACCTCTCTCACGATCCAGTAGTTTGTCCGGTTCACAGTACTCTGCCCTCTCTCAGCACTGCAGCCAGTCCACTGTCCCACAGTTGTGGTCACGTAAAAGATTGTTTCCTTCTACACATGACAAAGCTGAGAGGTTTAACTCCATCATCTCCAATCTTTTGGCCGCGTAAATGCTGCCTTTCTGCCTGGTAGATACAGATGGCTGCCGAAAGCTGATGGTCGTTGCAGTCCCGCAGTACCAGTAGCCTGGTCGATATTACTTCTCTAAGAAAGCTGTGCCTGCCTGCACTACACCAGCCAGTCGCAGACAACATCACCCATTCCTTGACTAAATCTATGTCTGCCATGGTGCACTTCACTTCACACACTTGGACTAGTAAGCATGGCCAAGAGTGTTACATCTTTCTGACTGGGCACTGGGTGATTTTGTAGGCTTTGGGGGCAGGTGGGGAAGGTGCTGCTCCACAAGTCTTGGAATCCCCAAGGCTTTCAGGACAAATCCCTATATTTCACACTTCTTCCACTGCTTCTGTCTCCTCCTCTATCTGCTCTAGGGCCTCTACCTGCACCCTCAAGCTCTGCTACAATGAGACATGTGTTCCAGCAGTGCAGAGCAAATCCATACCACCTCTGTACTGCGCAACCAGGGATCACCGCAATCAGTCAGTGTTAAAATTGATATGCCTGGGAGATCAGTCATACAGTTGAAGAGTTGTGGACAGCTCTGCAGGCTAAGTTTGAGCAATGGCTGTCTCAGCTGAACCTGCATCCAGGGAAGGCCACGTCCGATATCGGTGCAAACCTGGTGATGACCCTACGCTGAGGCAAGCTCACACACGTGCTTTGCATGGTCTACATCCTCAACTTGGTGGTACAGCATTTTCTCCGCCACTATCCTGGCCAGGGAAAGCTGCTCTAGAAAGCACGGAAGCTGTGTGCTCACTTCCATTGTTAACACCCCTCAGGTCATCGACTTGCATCGATACAGAGGTCTTTGTCAATGCCCGTTAACAGGTTGATATGTGATGTGCCGACATGGTGGAATTCCTCTCTGCACATGTTGCAGCAACAATGAGCCCTGATACAATATATTGTGTTGTATAGTTTGGGTCAATGCAGTACAGACGTTTATGGAGTGGGCCCAGATTAAGGACCTCTTCACCCTTCTGCACAGTTTCTATGGAGCAGACTTTGAATAGCAGGTGGGAGGAAATGGTGGTCCCAGAGGAAGAGGAGGAAGTAGAGAGGGATGCAGAAGGGATAACATTGTCTCAAAGTTACAGACTGTCATCACACGGGCAGGTGCTAAGGGAGGGTGGATTACTGCAATCAAGGACTGGTGATAACAGACAAACTGTTAGTGAATGTGAAATGTCTGAGGAACAAATGGAGGAGGAAGAGGTGATAGGCGAGCAACTGTCAGGAGATGAAGACGATATTCATCCCCTCTCTGTTGTTCATGGTTGGCTGAAGGGGATGGAGAAAACAAGCATCAGTGTTACCAGCTACCAGCACAGCATGGCCTTGGACCTCATGGAAGAGTCCTACATTTTTCCAACACAGGTGATCCCATTTTGTAAACTACAGTATATCTCTCAAAGAATTCATTTAGGGGAGTATTGAGTATTTTAACCCTCAGGCGTTTCACAAACTTGTATAAAATTGGGCTGAGTAAATGAAATATTACTATTTTTTTCCACTAAAATGTTATTTTGACCCCAAGTTTGCAATAGTACATCAATACCCCATAAGTAGTCGAAAACTACTTTGAGGCACATTGCACAGCTCAAAAGTTAAGGAGCGCCATATTACAGTTCAGAGCCCCTGGGGTTCTAGAACAGCAGAAACTCTCACAAGTGACCCCATTTTACAAACTATACCTCTCAATTAATTCATCTAGGGTTGCAGTAATCATATTGACACCAGATGTGGGTCAAAGAATTTTATACCATTGGGCAGTGAAATAAAAATAATTACATTTTTACCACAAAAAATTGTTTAGCCCCAGATCTTACATTTTCACACGAAGAAATGGTAAAACTGGTGCCAAAATGTATCACACAATTTCTGCTGAACATGTCAATACCCTATATGTGGCTGTACAGTACTGCTTAGCCATGCAGCGAGACTGGAAAGGGACAGAGCGCTATTTGATTCTTGGAGAACAAATTATTATAGAATAGTTTCTGGACTCTATATACAGTGGCCCTAAATGCCAGAAGAGCAGAAACCCCTGTCAAGTGACCCCATTTTGGAAATTACACCCCTTTGGGAATTTATCTACAGGTGTATTGATTTTGACTCCATAAGTTTTTTTCCAAAAACAAGCATCAGTGCATGTTGCTGAGTGAAAATTGCAAACTGCCATTGTAGTGATCAGTAAGCTGTAGTGCCCAATACGCTATGCGCAACTCATGCTTCTGGACATACGTACCTGTGAATTAGGTGGGCTGTCTTCGCTACACAAATGCCAAACATGTGGACGCTAAATGTGGATTAAGCACACTGGGGTTCAGAAGAGAGGGGGCATTTGAATTCGGAGAGCAGAATTTGTTGAATTTCTTTTAGGGGGTCAGGAGCTATAGCGCTTTTCCAGAACTTTTGTACTACCAGTTACGTGGAAGTCCCCTATACAGTGGGGAAAAAAAGTATTTAGTCAGCCACCAATTGTGCAAGTTCTCCCACTTAAAAAGATGAGAGGCCTGTAATTGACATCGCAGGTAGACCACAACTAAGAGACTCAAAATGAGGAAACAAATCCAGAAAATCACCTTGTCTGGTTTGGCAAGATTTATTTTTGGAAAATAAGTATTTGGTCACCTAAAAACATGCATTATTTCTAGCTCTCACAGACCTGTAACCTCTTCTTTAAGAGCCTCCTCTGTCCTCCACTCATTTACCTGTAGTAATGGCCCCTGTTTGAACTTGTTATCAGTATAAAAGTCACCTGTCCACAACCTCAAACAGTCACACTTCAAACTCCACTATGGTGAAGACCAAAGAGCTGTCGAAGGACACCAGAAACCAAATTGTAGCCCTGCACCAGGCTGGGAAGACTGAATCTGCAATAGGCAAGTAGCTTGATGTGATGAAATCAACTGTGGGAGCAATAATAAGAAAATGGAAGACATACAAGACCACTGATAATCTCCCTCGATCTGGGGCACCACACAAGATCTCACCCGATGGGGTCAAAATGATCACAAGAATGGTGAGCAAAAATCCAAGAACCACATTGGGGGACCTAGTGAATGACCTGCATAGATTTGAGACCACCGTAACAAAGGCTATCATTAGTACCACACTATGCTGCCAGGGACTCAAATCCTGCAGTGCCAGACGTGTCCCCTTGCTTAAGCCAGTACATGTCTGGGCCAGTCTGATGTTTGCTAGAGAGCATTTGGATTATCCAGAAAAGTATTGGGAGAATGTCATATAGTCTTATGAAACAAAAGTAGGACTGTTTGGTAGAAACAAAACTCGTCGTGTTTGGAGGAGACAGAATGCTGAGTTGCATCCAAAGAACACCATACCTACTGTGAAGCATGGATGTGCCAACACTATGCTTTGGGGTTGCTTCTCTGCAAAGGGACCAGGACAACTGATCCATGTACATGAAAGAATGAATGGGGCCATATGTCGTGAGATTTTGAGTGAAAACCTCCTTCCATCAGCAAGGGCATTGAAGATAAAATATGGATGGGTCTTTCAGCATGATAATGATCTCAAGCACACCACCAGGGCAACAAAGGAGTGGTTTCGTAAGAAGCATAGGAAGTTCCTGGAGTGGCCTAGCCAGTCCCCAGATCTCAACCTCATAGAAAACATTTGGAGGGATTTGAAAGTCCGTGTTGCCCAGCGACAGGCCCAAAACATCACTGATCAGGAGGAGATCTGCATGGCGGAATGGGCCAACATACCACCAACAGTGTGTGCCAACCTTGTGAAGACTTACAGAAAACATTTGACCTCTGTCATTGCCAAAAAAGGATATATAGCAAAATATTGAGATGAACTTTTGTTAATGACCAAATACTTATTTTCCACCATAATTTACAAAATAAATGTTGCCAAATCAGACAAGGTCATTTTCTGGATTTGTTTTCTCATTTTGACTCTCATAGTTGTGGTCTACCTATGATATCAATTACAGGCCTCTGTCATGTTTTTAAGTGAGAGAACTTGCACATTTGATGACTGACTAAATGCTTTTTTTCCCCACTGTATTTCTGTTAACAGATGATGGACCTAAAAGGGGACTTGCTTTTTTTGTGGATTGAGATCAAGCTTTTATTGGGAACATTTTACACAACGTTTGGGATCACATTTATCCAGTGCTCTACGCTGAGCATTTACTTTGGGGTTTCGATCTAAATCTCAGAGTGACATGATTCAGATGAAAACCCCAAGGGATTCATTCACTATGATGAGGCATTAGGGCAGCAGAGTTACTCTGGACTCCATCTGGCCTCTGTTCAGCTGTGTTCTTCTTTTCAGAGGTGCACAAATTTGGTGGACCGTGCTTTTATGTATGACTAAAAAGACGGACACCGCCGGATTACAGGTCAGACACCATCCACAGTGCCTCCATTTGCTTTATTATAGGGAATTTTCCTCCGGGGTTTCCATCTGAATCACGTATTGCCGAGATTTACATGGAAATCTCGGTGTAAGCTCTCAGTGAGGAGCGCACGATAAATGTGAGCTGAGCCTTACTGCGATCTTTAGGAGGCAGAATGAAAAAAACAGCAGTAGGTGAAGAATTGGTTTTATTTATTTTTTTATGCCGTTCCTCGTGCGGTATGATTAGGTGACTTTCTTCTTCAGGTTGGTGCAATTACAGCGATACCAGATTTATATCGGGTTTTTATATCTGGCTACTGTAACACACAAGTTTTTACATCACCATATTTTGTGAGCTATGATTTTTCAATTTTTTGGCTGACAGTCACATGATGGCTTGTGTTTTGCGGGATAAGTTGACATTTTATTGGTACCATTTTCGAGCACATGACATTTTTTCATTGCTTTCTGTCCTGATTTTTGGGAGGCAGAATGAACAAAAAACAGCAATTCAGGAACTGTTTTTTTTTTATTGCCTTTCCACGTGTGGTCAAATTGATAAGGCAGCTTTATTCTTCGGGTCAGTACGGTTACAGCGATACAGTTTTTACTTAGTCCCTGTATGGGACTTTAAGTTTTACTTCTCTGATCACTGGTCTCATGCAATGCAATACTCATGTATTGCATTATATGAGACCTGACAGTTTTTCAGACTGAGATCTGACAGCTGCAGGCTGAGTCTAACAAGCCACCGTAGCTGGCAGACCTGGAGGTCATCACATGACCTCTAGCTGCCATGACAACGTGGGATCCCCGTGATGTAATCAGATCACATCACGAGGGGCATCAGAGGGGTGAGTATAGCAGTGGTCTCCTTCTGCTATCTGCTAAATACTGCGATCGCAACATCTACAGTCATGGACAAAAGTTTTGAGAATGACACAAATATTAATTTTTACAAAGTCTACTGCTTCACTTTTTCTAATGGCAATTTGCATATACCCCAGAATGTTATAAAGAGTGATCAGCTTAACAGCAATTACTTGCAAAGTCAATATTTGGCAAGAAAATGAACTTTATTCCCCAAAACACATTTCAACATCATTGCAGCCCTGCCTTAAAAGGACCAGCTAACCTCTTTTCAGTGATTGCTCCAATAACACAGGTGTGGGTGTTGATGAGGACATGGCTGGAGATCAATCTGTCATGATTAAGTAAGAATGACACCACTGGACACTTTAAAAGGAGGCTGGTGCTTGGCATCATTGTTTCTCTTCTGTTAACCATGGTTATCTCTAAAGAAACACGTGCAGTCATCATTGCAATGCACAAAAATGGCCTAACAGGGAAGAGTATCGCAGCTAGAAAGATTGCACCTCAGTCAACAATCTATCGCATCATCAAGAACTTCAAGGAGAGAGATTCCATTGTTACCAAAAAGGCTCCAGGGCGCCCAAGAAAGACCAGCAAGCTCCAGGACCTTCTCTTAAAAGTGTTTCAGCTGCGGGATCGGGCTACCAGCAGCAGTGCAGAGCTTGCTCAGGAATGGCAGCAGGCAGGTGTGAGTGCATCTGCATGCACTGTGAGGCGGAGAATCTTGGAGCAAGAACTGGTCTCAAGGAGGGCAGCAAAGAAGCCACTTCTCTCCAGAAAAAACATCATGGACAGACTGATATTCTGCAAAAGTTACAGGCAGTGGACTGCTGAGGACTGGAGTAAAGTTATTTTCTCTGATGAATCCCTTTTTCGATTGTTTGGGACATCAGGAAAACGCCTCATTCGGAGAAGACAAGGTGAGCGCTACCACCAGTCTTGTCTCATGCCAACTGTTAAGCATCCTGAAACCATTCATGTGTGGGGTTGCTTCTCAGCCAAGGGAATCGGCTCTGTCACAGCCTTGCCTAAAAACACAGACATGAATAAAGAATGGTACCAGAATGTCCTCCAAGAGCAACTTCTCCCAACCCTCCAAGAGCAGTTTGGCAATCAACAATGCCTTTTCCAGCATCATGGAGCACCTTGCCATAAAGCAAAGGTGATAACTAAATGGCTCAGGGAACAAAACATAGAGATTTTGGGTCCATGGCCTGGAAACTCCCCAGATCTTAATCCCATTGAGAACTTGTGGTCAATCATCAAGATTCGGGTGGACAAACAAAAACCTAAAAATTCTGACAAAATGAAAGCATTGTTTGTGCAAGAATGGCCTGCTATCAGTCAGGATTTGGTCCAGAAGTTGATTGACAGCATGCCAGGGAGAATTGCAGAGGTCCTGAAGAAGAAGGGTCAACACTGCAAATATTGACTTGCTGCATTAACTCATTCTAACTGTCAATATAAGCTTTTGTTACTCATATGTTTGCAATTTTATTTCTATCTGTGATAAAAACATCTGTCAAACACACGTAAAAACCAGAGGGCAGCAGATCATGTGAAAATATAATATTTGTGTCATTCTCAAAACTTTTGGCCATGACTGTAGCCAGGAGTCTCTATCTGCTTATCCAAATCATTTGTCATAAAACTGTGTTGCAGTGAGTAATAAGGTGGCCCCATTTGCTTTTAAAAATCATTAGACCTAATATTGGGGTTCAGCCAGGAGGCTCTATTTGCTAATCCAAATTGTTTGGGATAAAACTGTGTTGCCGTGAGGAATCAGTGGGCCACATTTCCTCTTAAAAATCATTAGGCATAATATTGGGGTTTTGCCAGAAGGTCCTATTTGCTTTTCCAAATTATCTGGGATAAAACTGTGTTGCAGTGAGGAATCAGGAGACCATATTTCCTCTTAAAAGTTGTTAGGCCTAATATAGGGGTTCAGCCAGGATGCCCTATTTGCTTATCCAAATCATTTGTGATAAAAACTGTGTTAGGGCCCCTTCACACATAGCGACACCAGCGATCCTGACAACGATATGAACTTGTCAGGATCGCTGGTGTGTCGCTACATGATCGCTGCTGAGCTGCCAAACAGGCAGCTCTCAGCAGCGATCAGGACAGCGACTATGCAGGTAACAAACGACGCACGTCGCTTAGTTACCCGCAGTGTACGTTAGATATCAGCGCTCCGATGCAGGGAGCTGGTAACCAAGGTACACATCGGGTTTCTAGGCACCGCGCGGCGCTTAGAAACCCGCTGTGTACCTTGGTTACTAGCTCCCCTGCACCAGCGCTCTGGTATCTAATGTACACACCGGGTTTCTAGGCACCGCCTGGCGCCTAGAAACCCGATGTGTACCTTGTTTACCAGCTGATCGCTGGTCTCCCGCCTGCCACACACAGCGATGCGTGCTGGCCAGCGGGAGACCAACAATCAAAAAAATGTCCAGGACATTCAGCGACGATCAGCGATACCCAGCAGGGGGTTGATCATCGCTGAATGTCACAAACAGCGATATCGCTGGGGAGATCGCTGTTGCGTCACAAAACTTGTGGCTCAGCAGCGATCTCGCTAGCGATCTCGCTATGTGAGACGGGGGCTTTACAGTGAGGAATTAGGCGGTCTCATTTGCTCTTGAAAATCATTAGTCCTCATATTGGTTTTCAGACAGTAGGCCCTATTTGCTTATCCAAATTATTTGGTATAAAACTGTGTTGCAGTGAGGAATCAGGAGGCCCAATTTGCTTATCAAAATCGTGTAATATAAGAGTGTTGTTCAGGCACGCTATCTAAGAAAATAAGTAGTGATTGTTCATTTAGTGATAGGTGACTGACAGGTGTGGGCCAAAGGTTATGAAACAGCAGGTTAAAAGAGGGGAAGTGTACTGCGGTAGAGCGGCTCACTCGTCTGGTGTTATAACCAGAACACTGTCTCTTTAAGAAAATGCTTGGTTTATTGAAGACAGCATAAACCAAGCTTTGGAACCTAAACATGGCCCTCTGGGAAAAACAGTAAAACAAAGAAGCAAGAAGAAACAGTCCTTTTCCTAGAGGGGATCAGCCCACTAACAGGCAGCAATGTCCACAGTTCAGATTAGTACACACTTTCCTGGAGTCCTATCTCTCCAGGCATCTCCTGAACACTGGAAGCTTTGGCAGTCAGCCATTTAAGCCCAAACCTTATGACTCCTCCATCATGTGACTGATCACATGATCCTGACATCACACAGATGCTGTAAGGACACTGCAGGTGGAGATATTAAAAACCGCCCATCAAATAATTTTTTATAAACGTCCCAACACGCAGTGCACTGGCAGAAACTATTCTGGTATTACATCACTGACGCCATCATACACACTACATGACTGGGGAAAAGTGAGGTCGTGTTGGAAAAAGGGAATAGGCTTGATGTTCCACATGTATGTGGGTTAGGTGCTAATGTTAATGAAAGCTCAACTGAACAAACACCATCTCATCCTATCCTAAGACCACTGACACCATCTGTTACTGGATGGGCTACTTCACTCCTTTTCTTTGGCAGCTGCACAGCGGTATGCTTTGTAGATGAGGGTCAGAAAAAACTCAGTAGAGGCAAAAATTGCAATAATTTGACAAATGCATGCATGAACTGGCACATGCACGATCAACATACCTTAGTCTGGGAATCTCAGTGTGTTAAGGGCCATGCCAACCACCTCCGTCCCATCAACCGCATCTTCTTCTTCCTTCTCTGTCACAGTGCTAAGTGTTCGCTCACAGGTCTCTGGCCATAAAAACTCCACTTGTTTACTCCCTATAGTCGGGGTGAGCGAGACCCCATCAGCTGTTATGGAAGTTACTATGCCTACTGTTTTTGTGTCAACTAGCACAACACATCTTTCTCAATCCACCATAACATCTCTGCCTGCACCTCACTCTCAGTCCAGCGGTTTGTCCTATTCACCCTACTCCTCCCTCTCTCAGCAAATGAGCCAGCCCTCAGTCCCGCAGTTATTGTCACGTAAAATAATATTTCCTCCTACACATGCCAAAGCTGAGAGCTTGAACTCCCCTATCTGCAATCTATTGGCCATGGAAATGCTGCCTTTCTGCCTGGTGTATACAGACGGTTTCCAAAAGCTGATGGCCATCTCAGTCCCCCAGTACCACTTGACCAGTCGCCATTACTTCTCCAAAAAAGCTGTGCCTGTGTTACACCAGCATGTTGCCGACAACATCATCCGTTCCCTGAAAAAATCTATGTCTGCCAGCATGCATTTCACCACTGACACCTGGATCTGCAAACATGGACGGGGGCATTGACTTGACACTGGGTGACTTTGGTGGCTGTGGGGCAGTCGGTCAAGTGGATTCCAGGTCTTGGAATCCCCAAGGTTTGCAGGACAAACCTTTGTATTTGACACTTCCTCCACTACTTCTGAGTCCTCCACCTACTCTAGAGCCTCCATCTGCATCCTCAACCTCTCCCTTAATGAAATATGCATTGCAACAGTGCCAAGAGATTCCCCCCACCTCTATACTGTGCTGCCATAGCTCACTGCAATCAGGCAGAGTTAAAATTAATATGCCTTGGGGATCTCAATCACACAACTCAAGATTTGTGGACAGCTGTCCAGGCAGAGTTAGATCAATGGCTGTCTTCACTTAACCAGGAGCCAAGGAAGGCCGTGTATGATATCGGGGGGTGAACTTATGCTGAGGCGATCTCACACATGTGCCTTGCATGGCATAGATCCTCAAACTGGTGGTACAGCAATTTCTCCACCACTGTCCTAGTCTGAATGTGCTGCTGCAGAAAGCACAGTCGTTGTGTGCTCACTTCAGGCAATCGCACCCCTATAGATCATCAACTTGCATTGCTACAGAGGTCTTTTTAGCCTATCGGTTAACCATTTGATTTGCGATGTTCCCTCACAGTGAAATTATACTCTGCACATGTTGCAGCGACTGTGGCAGCAGTGACAAGCCGTGGTGCAGTATGTCCTTTTCCATATACGGGGCCAATGCAGTACAGACGTGTTGCAAATCATGCTTGTGGAGTGGGCACAGATGAAGGACCTCTGCACCCTTCTGCACAGTTTTGAAATGTCTATTAAGATGGTTAGCAACTTCGCACTGACTGTTCCAGTCAACTACATGCTGGAGCACGCTTTGAATAGTCTGCATGAGGAGATAGTGGTCCCGTAGGAAGAGGTAGAAGCAGAGGAAGATGTGGAAGGGATAACAATATCTCTAAGTTCTGGACTGTCATCCACAGGCAGGTGCCGTGGGAGGGTGGATTAAAACGATCGAGAGGGGCTCATTGTACTAGACAGACAAATTGTTAGCGAAGTTGCAGGAGTCGAGGAACAAATTGAGAAGGATGAGGGGGAAGAGGTGATGTACATGCAACAGTCAGGAGATATAGAGAATAATGATCTACTCTCTGTTGTCCATGGTTGGCGGCAGGCGACAGAGGAAGCTTCATGGAAGCTCTTGACACATGAGCGCCTTCTTGCTGCATTATCTTAAACATGATGCCCATATTCTTAGGCTTAAAAATAGTGCTGACTACTGGCACTCTGTTAGATCCACGGTGCAAGAGTCCCCCACTGGAAAGGGACGCATGCATGCTGTAGTATCGAAACATGCTTGTAGACAATCTTAAGAGTGGTTTTCCCCAAGACAGCAGTAAGGCACACAGTGTGCATCGCAGTACTAGACTCCTAACCCTGGGAACATCAAAGATTCACCGCAAAAACAATAGCAGCAGCAGTGTAGTTGACATAAGCAATTTCTGTGAGTAATTTCACACATTGTTTAGACCAGCCCATGCACCAGCAGAACAGAATACAATACATTTAAGTATGACAAACATGCAAAAGATCTGGAAATCAGGAAGGAGGCAAATACGTTTTCACAACACTGTATTCACTGTTGTGAATATGCTGGAGGCGGCTTCTGAGCTGGGGCTCCCTCCGGTGGTTGCTGAGGGTAATGAACTGATTACTGAATGGCCTTCAGCTGGCGCTGAATGGTAGGATATAAGTGGCCTCAGTTCCCAGCAGCCTTGTCGGTTATCAATTGTTCCTTCTGGTCTTGCTTGAAGCACTGCTAGTTTCCTGCTCTCCTTCAGATAAGTGTTTGCTGTTTTTTTTTCCTCTGTTGGATTTTCTCTGCTGGTTTGCTTCTTGCAGTGGACTGCAGCCTGTCCCCTTTTGGGGGTCTGGCGCTGCAATTGTGCTCCGTTTGTGTCTGCACTTTTGCTTTGCTCCTTTGTTACTTTTTATTTGCTGAATAGCGTTTTGTTACACCAGAGATCTGATTTAGGTGGATGAGATCGTGTGATCTCAGGTTTTTTGGCAATCAGAAGTGTTGGTATTTTTGTTAGGGTTTTGTTGGATTGCAGTCAGAATTCTTTCCTGTACTTTTCTGTCTAGACAGATTGGGCCCCAGCGTTTGCTCATTCTATTTTCTGTCTGTGTCCGTGCTTTCTTCTTGTCTAACCGCCTTTACATGTTTGGGGGCTTCCTATTTTCTTTGGGGATCTGCTCCGGGGCAGATAGCTTTCATCTTTCTGCCTTTAGGTGTAGTTATCTCTCCGGCTGTGACGAGGCATCTAGGATCACTGTAGGAACGCTCCACGGCTACTTCTAGTTGTGTGGTTAGTTCAGGTTACTGCAATCCAATAGGTTCCAGCCTCTCTGTTGTATTACCGCTTTTGCTATTTTTTTGCTATTTCTCCTCAGTTACCGAAACATAACAATTCACTGTTGAACGCCTGGACAGTACAGAGATGAATCTGCTGCCACAGGTTATGTGCCCAGAGACCAGGGACCCAGAAATCCAAAGACACAGAGAACAGCCAAAAAGAGAAAGAACAACAGTATACTAAAAAGAAAAGCAAAGATGGCCATCAGCAGCAACTCTGAAATTCACAGTGCCAAATCTAATTAACTAGAACTACTGAAACTGGAAATAAATTTGAGGTAAAGCTGCTGCAGATAAGAGCAGGTACGTGGAAATGCATACAGGAGTCTAAACCTTACCCAGTACCAGAAGACTGGGTAGAGAAGGATCAAAAAGCACAAAGCACCATCTCCCTCCATATAGATGATGATCAGATAGTGAATGTAAATATGAAACTGCAAAAGAAATGTGGGAACAACTGCAGAAAGTGTATGAAAGGATAAATCTCAGCATTATGCTTTATTTAAAACTGTATCAGTCTAAGCCAGACCTGGGCAAAGAGTGGCCAGCAGGCCACATCCAGCCCTCTGGCTGTTCCTGTCAGGCCCACGGACCTAGACAACCAGGGGGCTGGAAACCGTGGCGAATAGGCCGCACCTTGCTTCCCCGCTTGCTCGTTGCCTCCGCCTGCCCACTCGCTGTCTCCGCAGTCACTCTCAATCCACGCTGACTGCATTGGTGAAGGATGGGCTTCTGGATCCTTTCTTAATCAATCAGCATTTGAAACCGCTGATGCGATTACGTCATGTTCTTGAAATGGAAGGGATATATTTGAAGAAGCGTTGCAGTTACTGCTCTGTTTTCTTTGTTTCCTTTGTGCTCCCATACCTATGTTTGCTGGGTGGTTCATATGGCCTTAGATGCTGGTCATGGGGATGCTGTGTGGGCTCATATGCTGGACATGGGAAGCTTTGTGGTCCTCATATGCTGGCCATGGGGAGGCTGTGTGGGGCACATATAGTGGCCATGGGGAGGCTGTGTGGTGCTCATATGCTGGACATGGGGAGGCTATGTGAGCCTCAGATGCTGGACATGGGGAGGCTGTGTTGGCCTCAGATGCTAGCCATGGGGAGGCTGTATGGGCCCCAGATGCTGGCCATGGGGAGGCTGTGTGGGACTCAGATGCTGTCCATTGGGAGGCTGTGTGGGTCTCAGATGCTGGCCATGGGGAGGCTGTGTGGGCCTCAGATGTTGGCCATGGGGAGGCTGTGTGGGCCTCAGATGTTGGCCATGGGGAGGCTGTGTGGGCCTCAGATGGTGGCCATTGGGAAGCTGTGTGGGTCTCATGTGCTGGCCATAGAGAGGCTGTGTGGGCCTCAGATTCTGGCGATGGGGAGGCTGTGTGGGCCTCAGATGCTGGTCATGGGGAGTCTGTGGGGGCCTCATACGATATATTAAAGGGGCTGTATTCCGGTTCAAATTGTATACAGGGTTCAAATTGTATATAGGAGGATCTCAGCATATTTAATTAAGCTCAATATTAAGTGATATAATTAATATTAATATAATGATTATAATTAATATGTTGAAATTAATATTGAGCCTAATAAATTTCAGCCTATTGGTTCGGCCCTTCACAACAGTCACATTTTCTCATGTGGCCCCTTGGGAAAATTAATTGCCCACCCCTGGTCTAAGATAAATGAAGGCCAAAATAAGCAGGATTACATAAGAAATACTCTAGAAATTGTGGAGCGCCTGCGGGGCATTGGGGAAGATGTTGGGATTTTCATGTTGTTGCACTACTACTAAGCGGTCTACCAGAAAGCTATGACACACTTGTAACTGAACTAGATGTGTGCCTAGATTATGAGCTTACATTGGCGTATGTCAGAGGAAAGCTTGTATATGAGTATAAGCAAAAGACAGAAAGTATAAGCAGTAGGAGGGTGTCCAAAGCAGAATCCACTTTAAAAACCCAAGATCTACCCAAAAATAAAAGTAATTTGAAGGAAACAGGTGAGTGTTTTTTCTGCAAGAAATCAGGGCACCTAAAGGCAGACTGCAGAGTCTGGAAAGATAAAATAAATTAGCTGAAAAGCAAAATAATCATCAAAAGGTTAAAAGCGTCTTTATTGAAGAATATGACACTTCAAGTAGTGAAGCAGTGTTTACTGTTAAAGCAAGTACATCAAAGCATGCATGGTGTATAGACTCTGAGGCAACTAGCCATATGACTAATGACAGAAGCTTCTTCTCTAACCTTGACCAAAGTAAGTCATAGAAAGTGATCTTGGCTAATGGTCAGTATATGAATTCAGTGGGAATAGGAGATGGTTACATTAATTGTCAAGTCTCCCCAACACAAAGCAGAAATATCCCAGTAAAGGATGTGCTCTATGTCCCTAGTCTTGAACACAATCTGTTATCTGTGAAAAAACTTACAAGACAAGGAAATGAAGTAATATTTAAAGATGACAGCTGTATCATCTCAAAAGAAGGTCACACATTAAGAGAAGGAAAAATCAAAGATGAGTGGTACCAGCTAAAATACAAGGAACGTGTATACACTGCTAAACACGAACAGGACAAGAATTGTATCCATGTGTGGCACAGGCATCTTGCATATAGAGACCCAGAAGCAATAAGAAAATTAGTTCAAAAACAACTTGCTGATAGTCAATATGTGTAATCATATAATGAAATGTACTAGCTGACTTAAAGGGAAAATGTCAAGAAAATCTTTTGCTAAGAGTAGTACTACCAAATCAGAACATCTTCTGGACTTAATACACACAGATGTTTGTTGTCCAATGAGTACTCAAACTCCTGAAAAGAACAGATATTTTCTTGCATTTATCCACGATTATTCAAGATATACAGATGTCTATCTGCTTCACAGCAAATATAAAGTTCCAGATAAACTTGAAATATGTCCTGCTGAAGTATCTAACAAATTTGGTAGAATGGCAACAATTATGAGGAAAATGGAACTAAATATACAAGTAATGAGACACAGCATTTTAAGGAAAAATGGAATTGCATTTCAGATCACTGTACCATACAACCTTGAGGTCAAGCAGATACATGTTTATACACAAAATGTACAGACTGAAAGTGGATGTATAAAGTCTTATATGTGGATGATGTGATTATGGTTCATCAAGAGGAAACAGAAATTGAAAAGATGACTAAAATTCTTAATCAGCATTTTGAAACTGATGAGACCTTGGAAATGTGACATATTATTTAGGAATCCAGGTCCAAAGAGAAGAAGATGTAAGCTTTCTTCCAAACCGAAGTGCAAAAATAGACTCAATTCTCAATCAGTTTGGAATGTCAGAAGCCAAAGATATATCAACCCCAATGGAACCACCCTACCTAAAGTTGTTGTTACCTAACAGTGAGAAATACACAAAATCAGTGGGGGCACTTCTGTACATAGTAGCTATGACTCAACCAGATATCACAGCACCAATTGAAATTCTCTTCAGATATGTGGAAAAACCATACCAAAAAGACTGGAAAGCTGTCAAGAGGGTTCTTGAATACTTGAAAGAGCCTCAAGACATAAATTTAAGGATATCTGCAACATGAGATCTGCAACAGGCTAAAAAATGAAAATACCACATCAGGAAAGGGTTAAAGGCTTGTTCACATGCCAATATTTTGGTCTGTAATTTCCATCAGTATTTGTAGCCCAAAATCATGAGCTATTTTTTCCCAAATGTTTCACTCTTGATTTTGACTTACAAATACTGATGCAAAAATACTGAGCAAATACTGATGTGTGATTGTGGCCAAACTCTCAGTATTTGCTCTTTAGCTCTAACAAGTCTTTGTTCCTCCCTCTCCATCTTTTCTCTCTTCCATTTGCTCAATCACCTTATTAGTCTTCCTTTCCTAAACCTTTATTTTCGATGGTATTTCATGTTTGAACACGTAATGGAGAGAAGCCATGCTGTTTTCTGTTTTAATGCCAGATGTTAATAATTGGTTGCAGTTATGGATGGGGTATAATCAAACCCTGAATTGGAATGTTGCATATGAAACTTTAACCATTGGCATCACTAATAGTAAATGCCTTTGCCAGCTACTTAAACTGTTGAATTCATCATGCCAAGTTTTACATATTTTGATTAATTTCCTGCCTGCCAGCTTTATCTGATCTGGTTTACAACTTTTTCATTTGTGGTTTTCATCTAAATACTTATGTCAGCATGTCAGCTTTAAATTTTTCTGCTTAAAATGTAACTCCTAGTTGTATCCTAATATATAATTAAACCATACAAGACAAAAAACTTAATAAAACATTGTGTTTTTTAAAATGAAAAAAAAAAAAAAACAGAATAGAAATAGAATGAGCACAGAGTAATTGCTTCTGGAAATATTTGTATATACTCTAAAGTGCATTTTCAGACTCATGGGAAATGTAGGCTCTGTTACAGGAACCATTTCAGAGGGGAAGAAGGAATAAACATGGCAGACAGCCCAGTAATTTCTCCTCAACTAAACGGGTGAATGCAAGGCATATAGTATTCTACAATAATAACCTATGATGAACTATATAGGCAAAAAAAGTCCTGGAGTGCTGCTTGAAAGTTTGATAGTAACCGTGTGCAATAGATAAAAGTAGAATGATGGTTGATCGATTGTTGAACAAATGTTAATCTTTTGCAGACATACACTATTTCATTGATATTGGCCATTAGAGTTGTTCGATGCCTCAATACATATTATATCACACAAGGCAATAAGGCTGGCCATAAAACTGAGATAACTGTTGGCCAAAGTGTTCTCTCTTCCCACTCCTCCCTACACATGAGCATTTGGCTCGGCCCAGCATTCATGTGTTTTAAATGGGGTGAGAGGAGAAAGCTGCTGACAGATTTTTAAAACCTATTGCTTCTGATATTATAAAAAGAATGATCTACCGTGTATGTAATATTTGGGGCTGCTGCGGTGACATCCCACATGGGTTAATTATGGGTAAGAGCTCCCTTTTTGTTATCTCTGTGACTACATGTAGTTTAAAGTATTTACCGTTACCTAGTACTCATTGATATATATGTATATACAGTCATGGCCAAAAGTTTTGAGAATGAC
>VIAB01015364.1:0-42229 GCA_009801035.1 Oophaga pumilio | reverse complement strand
GGGTTGAATACTACTTGTAGGCACTGTATATATATACATATAATCTCTCTCTCTCTCTCTATATATATATATAGGACTCCATTGTTAGCACAGAAACCTATCAGCATGTGTGAGAGGAAACTGGAGTACCTGGAAGACAAGTACAGAAACATAGGACATTTAACCCTCTCTTAGATGTTGTCGTTGGTCACATTGAATCTCAGGGCTGGATGGAAACTGCACTAAGCACTGAGTCACTTCGCAACAATTCTTGAGAGGCCCTTATCCTCTTGTAGGCGCTGTAATGACTGCAATATTCATTTATGGACTATAGGGGAAAAAAAAAGTCATCAGTAAGAAACAGATAACACAAAAATTAGAGAAATATCCGAGATGTACAAATGACATTTACTGGTGATCTTTACATTCCAGGTGTAGCTATGAACGATCTCAGTATTAGCATTCACAACACTTTATGTGAAATGTTTTTGAAAAATAAATTGTCTTTTCTGCTATTCGTTATAGAAATAATGAAGTTATAAAATCTCATCTCCAAACTGGACCCTTCCATGCATAATTAGCACTAACTATCTGTAATCTAGTCAGAGTTCATCTGTGAGTCCACAAAACCATATGTGCGCTTGGCTTATGCCACCAGCAGCTGCCATGGTCAGGGCGTATTATCAGCTGTCAATGGAAAGTCAAATAACTTTCACAAATGTGGAATAAATTAGCATGAAGCTGGACACTACGGTATTGTATTATCTTGTTAAAAACAATTAAATCCCAAAGTGGGAGTAGGTTAATAAAATAATATTTTGCAGAAAATTACTAACATGTTGATTTACTTAAAGAAACAAATCAAGCAACATTGATAAACTTTATTGTGCCTAGAATACGTTCAAAAACTGAATCCTTGCATCAAGCATTGCTTCCTCAGGAATGTAAACGCCTGCTAATTGTATGATTAGGGGTCCAGTGGGTGGTCCTATGATGTCATTCACAGCCTTACCTATGGGAGCAGGCATTTAAATCATTATAAGTTATAGTATACTATAATGTATCCTGAAATGCCTTGGCAATATGATGAGCAGAGGATAAAAATAGTCAACTTTGCAGCATATTGAGCCAGAATCCATCTCATTTTCAGTTGTCTGAGCTACTGGGCGCAGACTAGCTGCTATGATGTGTCCTATACACAACACATATGCAGACATGAAGGATTTTTGTTCTCCAGTATCCATGGGAAACATAGATGCAGGCAGTATTGAGGAATTGATACAGTGGTACTGAGTAGTGTAGATGTGAATCCAACTTTGAAATATGCTAAAACACATACTATAAAAGCTACCTTTCATTGACTGCTCTTCTCCTTTCCATAGACTTTAATAAGACCTGTAGTCCGATATTTCAGTGAGCTGGTAGTTTGTCTTGCCCAAGCCATTTTTCTGGGTAGAATGATGAGCACAGTGTGAAAAGGTGGAGGATAGGTGGCTCATATGTCTGCAGGAAGAATATTTCCCTTTTAAGACATATTATGAAGTTTCTTATATTTTCTTGTACAATTGCTTTCTTTAAGTTTGTTAAAAGAACAGTAACCATTTATAGCTGTAAAGTCTTTGTCTTCCAACCTAAGCCATTCACGATAAAGCAAATCCTTATTAATTCACCAAACAGGAAGTTGTCACTTCCACCATGATACAGGAACAGGAAAGTGGACCTGCAGTCCAATCATGGTCAGTATACCTACTAAACTTATTACTCCTGATCTCTTCACAACATCCATCCAAAGAAAGACCGTCTCTATTATTTGAGGTCTTTGGGAATAGGCTTTTAATAAGTTGATTTTACTCACATTTTATTTCTGGCTTTGCATATTTTCTGCTGTTAGTCTACAAAACAGTAACTCTAGAATTCCGGACTCCTGGTGAGACGTGATCTAGTGCCACTATTTTAATCAAATTTCTAGAAAGCATATTTTATTAACCACCTTGTGTCTCCAGTGATAGTAATATATTTTCCTCACATTGGACTCTAAAAGCAACATTATTTGTATGCTTGCTCTTGAACCAATTTCTGTGTGAGGACAGATTATATATTTAGCTTGGTATCTATCCTCTGACTGTTTGAGCACCGTTTGGAACTTTTTAGTATACATACATACCTTTTACAATATTTGACAGCAGGTGGTGGCTGTTATCCAAAGAGGCTGCTAGAAATTAAATATTTTTGGGTCAAGCACCAGTGGAACAGTACATTTTGTTAACCAAATAAAGAACACTCTCCAGGAAATGTTTCAGCATCTAAGTCTACCATAAAGAGAAGACTTCATGAGAGCAAATACAGAAGGTTCACCACAATGTGTAAACCATTAGCCAGCCTTAAAAATAGAAAAACCAGATTAGACTTTGCCAAAAAAAAATCTAAAGAAGCTGCCAGTTCTGGAAAGGCATTCTTTGGACAGATGAAACTAAGAACAACACGTACCAGAATGATGGGAAGAAAATTTGGAGAAGGCTCATAATCCAAAGCAGACCATATCCTCTGTAAAACATGGTGGAGGCAGTGTGATGGCATGGGCATGCATGGCTTCCAATGTCACTGGGTCACTAGTGTTTATTGAAAATACCCGAAAACAAGCAACAACTGAAGTCAGCTGCAGTAAAGGCCTGGCAAAGCGTCACAAAGGAGGAAACCCAGCGTTTGGTGATGTGCATGGCTTCCAGACTTCAGGCAGTTATTGCCTGGAAAGGATTCTCTACAAAGTATTAAAAATGAACATTTTATTTATGGTAAAGTTAATTTGTCCATTTAGTCTAAATGAGGAGGCTTTGTAGAAATGGTTGCAATTCCTAAACGTTTCACAGGATATTTTTGTTCACTGCCTTCAATTAAACCTGAAAGTCGACACTTCAATTGCATCTCAGTTGCTTCATTTTAAATAAAAAATGGCCTGCAGAGCTGAAATCACAAAGATTCGTTCACTGTAAAAATATTTATGGACCTTACTGTATATATGTACCCAACTACATATTCATCTGTTATCTAATGGCTATTTATCTTAGCATCGAGGAAGTAATTCAACTCTCCTTTTACTATGCCATTTACTGAACCTAATGGTGTTTGCAGCCTGAAAGTATATTAAGATAATATTGTAAGCAGTATACAGCAATTACCCACTGAAGTGCATATCCCAGGAGGTTTTTAAGTGAAGGTATTCCTATTACTATCATAGGACACTGCGGTTGTGACATATTGTAAAGATGACAAATAATGTCGGGTACATTAATGTCTGTTGTGCTCATTAGGCTTTCTTGCTCCTGATGTATTGAATTTTTGCTGAGTGGTCCTGCTGACTACTAGAGCTACATATTGCTACAGTACATAAGAGAAAATTGCTTCATATCAGTGACTATTGTTTCCATTCTTGTAATTATTGGATATTACAGCTATAACTGGGTTTTACAACTGTAGAACACAATATGAGGAGCTACGGTTACTGCTCGATCTAATGTACTTCACGTGTTGCTGAAGGTTTCAGCTTAGTCGCCTATTATGCAATCTTGGAATCATTTCGGGTATACAGAAAACATATTTGAGACTAAATAAGAAACAGCAATTTCATGTTATAGCGCTGTGGAAATTAATGGCGCTATATAAGCAAGTGAAAAAAAAAAATAACAGAACCAGGTGTTTTCTATCTCATGGGATCCTAGTAAAAGAGTAAAACTAGAACGTGTTCAATAGCAGCGAGGATCGCTTGTAAATGTTATTTCTGAGCACTAAAATACAACTAGACTACACACAGGTGAGCGTACGCGTCCTCACTCTTCGCACACCTCTTTATAGCTCTCGGATGGTCCCACAGAGAATGAACGGAGCTGCGGTGTTGCACACCTTTGCATTCAGGCTTTCAGTGGGGGTTCCAGCAGTCAATTCCCCAATCGATCTAGAAGTGATCACCTGCTCTGTGGATAGGAGTACCCAGTTAACATAAAATGTCTTTACATTTCTAATTTGTAAAAAGCATTAAAAAAAAACAAAAAAACAACTTTTTTTTGTGTTACATCTGTCAAATATAAAATATTGGATTTGTGAAGAAATAAAGAGTGAGAAGGATTTGATCCTGCAAATTTAATTAATGTATTCAAATATATAAACATTAGATTTATGTGCATAGTTGATATTATTACATAAAAAGTACAAGTACAGAGATGACCATCCTTACTAGGACGTCCCATCGTCTACAGATAGTGGATGGGACCACCTTCATACAAGTAATTTCAGAGACAACATTCTTGCTTATTGGAATGGTGTTGCCCATTTAGACGAGTGAGTTACATAAGATGGCAGTCTTGACTCCATGTAGATGAGAGATAGATATTAAACGGAACCTGCCACTAGGTTTTCCCAACATAAACTACAGATACACAACTTTCTAGACTGCTGTAAAAGAGGCATTAAAGGTGGTAAGTTCCACATGCCCTCTGCATAACAAAAAAAAACACCTTTTACGGCACGGTCCGTTCCGATGGACAACACAAGTCTTACCTCGGAGCATCTTATCTCCTCGCAATCATGCTCCTCCCCTGCTTCGCATCCTATGTCATCACAGTGTTCCCAATCGTGCTCCTGTGTATGCGTATTTCACTTGGCCCTGTCAAGAGCAGTGCAAATAACTGTAATGTGCATGCGCCAAGATACTCTTAAGAGTGCTGGTGACCCGGAAGTATAGCTGGCGCATGAGCAATACAGTACTTTGCACTGCCCTCAGCATGGCTAAGTATGCCTACGCAGAAGCACGATTGGGGGACATTGTGTGGATGACATAGGATGAATCATCTACATGAAGCAGGGCAGGAAGACGCCGATGAGGCTCTAAATCAAGACCAGTGACGTCCACTGCATCATATGGGAGGATAATAAAAGGTATGTTTTAGGATATGCAGAGGGGTTTGATGATTTATACTCAGTTTGCTAGAACGTTGTAAAAGAGGCTATAACAATGGTGGTCGTAGTTTATATTGGGAAAACCTGGTGACAGATTTCTTTAACCGGACATGGTCTACAAATAAATGGACAGTGCTGTGACATTCTAGGTACAATGCAAAAAAATGCAATCAGAAAAAGAAAATTGGTGTTCTATGTTCAGTGAAAACAGATTGTCAAAATGTATTTTAGAATTATCCATACCATTATAACTTTTTGCATATATAATTAAGGAAACGGCATCATACTATTTACAGTAAATTATTACAAACATGTATCTTTACAAATGCGCTCACCGGCTTGGTCACATGCCATAAATACTACACATCTAAAAAAGTAATTGCACTGCAATTAAATGAAGCGTATCCAAGTATTATAAACTAGAAACATACAAATATCATGTACATGTCATCAGTGCATAATTTGTTAATGTTTGAGGTAACATCAGAAGCAAAATTATTGTCCTTCCATAGCCTCTAAAAAGGATGAAAATCAATGAATAGCAGATATGTGCCCATGAGAACAAGAATACGAAAAACAAAAAGGTCAGAATCACATTCAAGTGCTGTGGAGTTTACACGGCTGTGGGATTAGTGTAATTACAGGGAAAATGTGCAATGTGCATAGAATACCATCTATATATTAGGATCATTTTTAAAGACTAACTAAACTTTTGCAAACGTTTTTTGGCCCTTTAATTTACTGTGGATTAGTTGCCATCCGGGCATTGAGACACCCACCAATTGCTTCAAAGACATTGGAGAAGTGCACAGCTCAGTAGGCAGGAGCCGGGGCGGACATACCATTAGTGCAGCCTGCGGAGTCACACGAGTGCCCAAGAGATAAAGCGGTTAACTACCATCTCGAAAGCCATACGCATCCGCTATCACAGACACAACACTCACTATGATGAGTTATTGGACTGCAAAGGGCCCATATACCATTCTAGCACTTAGGCCTTCTCCTGTCTGTGTACACATTGGCAGGAGCGCACAAGAATGGATTCAATAAAAAGTCTACAGATTTAATAAAAAAGGTATGTACATTTCTATTGCAAACCTCTGGTCAACCGCTCTTTTCTCCTCAGCTTCACACTTCTCAATGGTCTTTTCAGCATTCAGTGAAGGTCTCTGGATCCAGACCCCCAACCTAACCTGAAGAAAATTACAGGCCCCCAAAAAATAAATTAAACATTTTTGTAAAAGTTTTGTTTTCTTTGGTCCAGGTCCTGAGACCCTAACCTGCCAGGAACTAAAAAGCCAACAAAATATGTTTTTGGAAAAATTCACAATGAAATGGAGGAAAGTGTTAGAGTGACCGTGCTGCAGGAGAGGAAGATCCAGACTCCGAGATATGAAGTAGTTTTATTACACGTGTCAGGTTTGGTGTGAGCTCTTTTTCAAATATAAGCTACACTATGTGACTGTATAGTTTATATATTTGAAAAAAAGGGCTCATTCCAAACCTGAAGCGCATAATAAACTACTTCTCAACTGCCCCGCAGTCTGGATTCTTTCTCTCCTACAGGACTATCTTAAAGATGATACTCTATTTAGGATAGGCGCTTAGAAGCCATGAAGTGAGAGCTATTCCAACCATGTGCTGAGAACTCTTAGGGCATCGTTATTAAAACTGATTACGTCTTTCTGAAGCCAATGCTATATATAGGCAACATTGTCGCCCAAAATTGTGACATTGGGTAGCATATTGGAATGTATAGGCTATTACCAAAGGTAAATTTGGGTGAAAAAAAAAGTGTTACATGTGACATTTAACTATTTCCCAGGGGGAAAACATTCCATATGTCATAGTTCTAGTCAAAAAGATTAAAAACCCTCTGTCCAAGTAAGTCCAGCCTACAAATTTCTGGCAAAGGACAGAACATAGGTGGAGGTTTTTGAAAAATATACAATTCTGAGCATATTACTAATATGGGGAACTCTTAGATTTAACCATAATGTGATGGTTAAATGGTAAAGACTAAGTGACAACCAATATGACCACCATTACCGTGACTTTATCGGAAGGAGCAGACCCTGCTCTCACTGCGTTTATGCAGGGTGACTAACTGCCAGATTCAGATGAAACCCACGTTGAAGCCGTAGGGTGTCATCACACAAACGGGAGTACAAATGTCATGTATTTCTGGGGGTGTTTAAGTTTTCACATGGGCACAAAAACATAGTACATATTTACCATTTCATATCTGTAGTGTAAATGTACAACAGTGATAGGATATAGATTTTGAACGTAGATATGGTTTATATATCACCCAATGACTTAGTGTCTTCACGTTATCTGGATGTGATTGGATGCCATTAGCTATTACATAGCTTTCTCTACATACTGTATACTCGCTTTCATTAATTATGTGCAGTTAAAACAATCTTTAGTGCTTTGTTAATTAGAGATTTGACGAGGATTTTTATGACACTGTAGATCATTATATAAACAGATCTATATATACATCAATGGCATAAATTCTTTGATTAGCACATTGTATTCCTAAATCAGCCTATATACTCCAAAATTGGCCAGTAATGTAAGGCTAACAAGCTGGAGGTATTTATATATTTGGATGCATTTTAATATTATACATTCTCTACATTTTTTTTTTATTTTAGAGGAGCAGGTTTCTAATCAAAGCTTTGTTAACCTGGCCACAGATCAACAACCATTTTGCCAATATGAATTATTAGGGAGACTTCTCCCTTTCCTCAAAATAAAAGGTGGCCATGAAGACTTGCTATATTAGATTGGACAAAAATAATTTGGCTTTCTGTACCAAATTTACATAGTTAAGTACACAGCTCAACTACAACTCACGGCAAAGTGGTGAAGCCGCTAGAAACAGAGGCGACTAGACTACTTCATTGTCACCATGTATTTTGGAGCTGTACATACTGTAGAACTGTCACTGTGTATATTGGCTATTAGAAATATCAAATTAACATTTTTCCAGCTACATCATTAATCGTATGTAATATTGATATGCTTCGAGCAACGTTAAACTGTTTCTTCTAACTATCCAAACCATTCAAAGAACGGGGCTCCGAAGTGCGTCATTGGAATAGAGTGGTGGCTGCGCATGCGCCATTCATTGTCTATGTACTTGAATATCTACGGAAATACTACAGAGAATGGAGTATTGGCATGCATGAAGGCCACTGTTCTACTTCAGAGTACCACTCTTGGGATCGGTGGGGGTCTCAACAATCATATGATTAAGTGCTAACTTTAAATGTTGGGAATATCCCCTTTGGTTGGTCACAGACAATGACTAACTGCTGTACAACAAATCTTGCTATTGCAATTTAATCTCTAATTTATCTGTTTTCTCAAGGTTTTGAGACTATGTGCCCCTAGTAAAACAAACTTCTTAAAATAATAAGTTCCAAATACTCTTTCTTTCCTCTTCCACTGCTACTCATCATCGGTCTCTGCTCATCCGGTGTTAGTGAGGTGCAATGACTGCTGTAGGGGCAATAGTGGATACATTAAAAGGAGGGGCTGAGGCTAGAATATAAAATGTATGTGTTACTATTTGAGGCACATGCCAAGCTTTAAAATCCTAGGAGAAACCCTTTTTGCACATTTTATGGCTGAATATGCATTTAAAAGCCAATGGAGGAAGGAAAGTTCTTGCATAACTATTGAGATGGAAAATGTAACATTATACGTCAGATCTAATCAAGGAATTTAATATTTGGGACAATGAACCAATGCAGGCAGTCTATAGACTGTGCAGGTTTGACGTTCCAAAGGTTCTCTAAATGTATAAAAGGTAAGATGTTCATTTTATTGACTATTCACTAGTGATGAGCGAACGTGCTTGGATAAGGTTTTATTCGAGAATACTCGGGTGTTAACAGAGTGTCTTCGGCATGCTTAAAAAATATGTGCAAGTCCCCGCGGCTGAATGTCTTGCGGCTATTAAACAGCCGCAACATGTGCAGGGATTGCCTAACAAATAGGCTATGCTTTAATGTGTTGCAGCGGTCTAACAACTGCGAGACATGCAGCTACTGGGACTCAAACTAATTTTTCGAGCATGCCAAAGACAACCGGTTAGCACCCAAGCATGCTCGAATAAGACCTTATCTGAGCACGTTCGTTCATCACTACTAGTCAACTTATAGATGCCCTTTTGTGTGGAATTTATTTCTGTGATGGTTTCTGTGCTTTAGTTGTGGGATTCCATCAGATTTGCAGTAGGAATGTCCTCCTAAAAAGAAAGAGACTCTGCTTCCGTCATTGGTGGAATAAGCTTCAATTAATAAAGAAACTTGGTTCAGGACATAAAACAGCGTTAGACATCTTATCTGTTGAGAAACATCATCTTCCAAACCAGAAAGGCAGACAATCTGTCAAGTTCCTTTGGATCGGCATAATGTCCTTCAGGCTACAGACATCTGCACTGATATCATTCAATGTGCCAAAATATATTGTGCTATAAAGAGTAGTGTTCAGGTGAAACATTAAAGAAATGACATGGAAGTGCAGCATGTTTATCGTAGAGACGTGTCGTCGTTGCTTTTCTGCTTTTCCTTAGACACGATATATAGAAAGGCACACTTGTTTCCATTCTTAGCCAGTACCATGGCTGCTGTAGTCAAAAACTCCTTTCTTAAAGAAAGGTGAGAATTCGCAAATTGTATGTTTGGAGAGGGTCAGGCTGACCTTATCGATATGCAGAGGCGATGAGGGAGACTTCAGCATCACAGAGAAAAAGTTTCGGAGGTATTTCTAAGAAGGGACAAAAACAGCCATTATGTTAAAAACTGAAATTAAATTTACAACTGAATTACTTCTATTTTTGAGAAAATGACATTTGGAACCTGCCTGAGCTAACAGTTGTTTTGCGCCAAAAAGGTATCTCAAAACATATGGCAAACACTGGCCTTCAAACTTTCCTTTTACAAGGTACCTTGGCATTGAATTATTTTTGGCTGCAAGATGTACTCTCGGGTCCATTAGGAATGTATTTATTGACATTTTAATAGATTTGTAAGAGTCAAGAACATGTTTTAGATGAATATCTCATAATGATGGATCAGTAAAATCAGCACATTCTAGCTGGCATTCTCATTTAGTAATTTATCCTGAATGTTTCTTAAAGGTAAATCATACACAGTAAAATTCTCTCCCAGAGTATCGCATGAAAGTGGCACAAGGCTAAAACTTGGCAAACTGAGTCTTCTGCTTAATTTAAACCCCTGATGGCCTAAGTCATACATTTTTAATACTACTTCCCAAAATGAAAAGACAGAATAAACAATTCATGTTACACAGAGTTTTCAAGGATTTTTTTTTTTAAATTGTTTCAAAATTGGGAATACTTACCTGGCAAATTCCAGATCGGCCATTGGATATGCCATTGTTTGTTAACGGTTTTTCAATAATGATATGTCAAACAGACGCATGTGATGGTTATAACCCATCACTGGCCTCAGCGGTGAGACCTACATATATGGCATAAGACTGCTATGGGTCAGTGGCACATGGCTGGCAACACATCACTGCAAGGCAAGTAAACTGATATGACCACTGGAGTGGTGAAAAGATACAGGGCTACCAGTAGAGATAAATACACTACAATGAGCCCAATTTAAATTAGCAAAAAGAAGGCCACAAAAGGCAAACGTTCTTTGGACAAGTTTCATTAAAATAAACAAAATATATATTTTTGCAATGAAAAAAAAATTAAAAATTATATATATAAAAAAGTACGTTCTTTGTCACCTAAATACACTATTTTTGCAAAACTTTACCTTCATAGGATAGAAATTCTACCTACAGTAATTATTACAGCAGAAGCAGCCGGGTCCACTTTTTATGGTGGCTGGAAACCAACAACATTGACATTTATAGACCATAAATTAGTAAATGGGGCTGAGGTTATGTTTCTCTTTCTGCAGATATCTCCCCTTTTTAAGTCTCAACCCACAGGAATATCCAGACAGGACCGACAAGTGATGGATTTGCAAGCACAAATCAAAATAAGTCATGTCACAGCTATTCACAAATGACAACAAAGGAATTGAATTTACCACGCAGTTCGGGCCGGCAGTGACAGCTTGTCATCTTTAGGAATGGCCTTGGCAGGCAGCTACCAAAGTGTTTGACATGAATCATCCTAAAAACCCTTTTCCCAGATAAAAAAAAAAAAGGTGGAATGAGTGATAAGTTTGAATGATGAATGTTATAAGAATGGTCAGGCCTAGAATTTGTGATCAGCTAATTATTGAATATTTTCAGCAGCGGCTTCTGATGGCATAGTCAATTTATTACAAGTTCCTTTTTTTCTGTTGATTTACATCATGTTGCTTAGAAAAGCTACAGTTATTCTTTTTCGCAAATTTTGTGTTCTAGTATACTTATTGTAATATACATTTTGTAGCTCTGAGGAAGGCCTTTGGCCCGAAACGTCAAAAAATTATTTTTTTGCTACGAAGTGAACACTGTGTGAAATAAATCTCTTTGTATCACAATCTGGAGTCCCAATATCTTTTACTGAATTTATTGGAGTGGATTCCTATTTGTGCCCCCTGTACACTGTAGGTCTGCCGCATAGCCTTTTTTATACTGAAATGTACATGTGCTGCACAATTATTTAACCGCATACTAGATGGACACTGAGTAAAAAGGGTGTATTCTGACATCCATTAACCTGAAAATGAAATGTAAAACTTACAGCATGTCCTATTCTATACTGATCTTCAAAATTAGATCAGAACAGTGGTGGGCAATTAATTTCCCACATGAGAGCCAATGACTGTTGTGAAGGGCCGAACTAATAGGCTGAAATCATTTTGCTTAATAGTCATATTAATTATTTTATATCAATATTAACTGTATCATTTAATATTGAGCAGAATTAAGTATGCTTACATCCCCCTAGATATTGTATGAACCCACACACTACCCCTATATACAGTATAAGCCCCCACATAGCCTCCTATATACAGCATGAGATCCCATACAGCCTCCCATATACAGTACGAGACCCCATGTAGCCTCCCATATACACAGCATGAGCCCCCATATAAAACTTTGTATATACAACATGAGCCCCCACATAGCTTCCTATATACAGTATAAGCCCCCATATGGCCTCCCATATACACAGCATGAGCCCCCATATAACTTACTATATACAGCATGAGCCTCCACATATCCTCCTTTATACAGCATGTGCCCCCCACATAGCCTCCCATATACAGCATGAGCCTCCACATTGCCTCCTATAGAGATGTAGAACAGTAAAGTTCGTCGTCCATACCGAACATCTACTGTGAGCTCCCTATATATAGTATGAGCCCCACATTGTGAGCACCAAATAGCCTCTGTATACTGTGTGAACACCACATAGCATCTGCACATACAGTGTGAGCCCCACACAGCCTCTGTATATACAGTGTGAGCCCCACAAAGCCTCTGTATATACAGTGTGAGCCCCACATAGCCTCCATGTATAGTGAGCTCCACATAGCCTCGGTGTATACAGTGAGCTCCACATAGCCTATGTATATACACATTCTCCACAGCCTCCAATATACAGTGTAAGCCCCACAGCCTCCAATACACAGAGTATGAGCTCCACATAGTATTATGTAATCGCGTCAGCTGTCACACATGCTGATTGATTGGCCGCTGAAGCGTTTTAATGGCTGTAGGGTGGTCAGGTGACTGAAATGCGACACAACATCCCGTTCCAATCATCTGACCACTGCAGTCGGGAAACCCCTTTAATACTATATCTGTTCAGAAGCGCTTAAATCGATAGGTGTTAAGAGATTAGCAAAAGGATTAGCACTACCTTTGCCCTGCGACCACTTAGGTTTTTCTTGAAAATTGGAACAGGGCAGTGGCAATTTCCTCTGCTAGCCTTTTAATGCCGATATCCTCAGATCCTCTTGCGATTACAATGCCTCCATGCCATCATGATGTCACATGAGCTCTTGTAATCACAAGAGGCACCTCAGATGCTGGCATTCGATTATTGGGCAAGGAAGCACTGCCCAGGTCCAGATTCTAAGGAGTGCTGGATTCAGCATAATTCGACCCGGTTTGCTCATGTGTATTACGAGTATATCAGTAATAGCTACATAATTTCCATAAGTAATAATCTGTAAGCAATAACCGGATAAGGAAAAAAAAAACAAGACAACCACCCATAGAAAAAAAATCTTTCTAGAAAAAATTGATATTATAAAGACTCCTACATAGAATGCACAAAGCCAATTGCTTTTGATTTCCTGGGGCAGATAAGCCGGCTGTTTAGTTATGTGGGTAGTGAAGCACAGTGATAGATAAGGGAATGTTCAGAAACACTCTACAGAGGTAGACAAGAAGAGACAGTTGTCAGGCAGGCTGTGTGACCCCCTGACACTGCAATTGAGATCATTAGGAGTTTACTGAAGAGGCTGAAATGAGAGGGGAGCCATTCAATCGTTTAGATGTGAGAGGAAAGTAGAGCATGCAGCCACGCTTCAGTCTGCCCGGCATTAAGCTAACTTGTTATTGATTCTTGATTTTAGAAAAGCCACTCGCCAGTGCATTCCAGCCTAATTTAATTTCCCCAAGATACGTGATGTAGGACACCACAGAATTCTCAAATACTAAAATCTTTTTGTGCCTTCAAGTTGTTGATTTATTTTTTGCTTTATTTTTCTTAGGTCAATGTTTCTATAGTGATAATTGACCAACTTAATCGTTGACGTATGTGAATGGACCTAATAATTATTTCGAAGTTTGTTTAACCATGAACCCTGTGCACAACTTTAGTATAAAGCCTCACTTTCTATATGCAGTAGAATTATATTCCATAGTGCTGTAGTCTGCAGGCGCCGGATATTAGAAAATAGACTGCTTGTTCTAACAGATCTGCAGGGCAAATATGGAGAACGTGACACCCCCCGATAGCCCTGCAGGTTATTACTGGAACATTTATATGAAGGACCACACTTACGGCATTGATGGCCAAATAGTAGATTCTTGCCTAAGAGGAAACCTCAGGTCCCTTTGGGAATTTATTTCTGCTTTCCACTAATAGTGACCTAGTTTTCTTTAACAGGCCATTATATCGAAGTCTAATCATTTATTCTACATATCCAGTGTGTACAGGTCAAACAATAACATGAATATAAAGTTTGTGGCAGGTAGTTTTTCTTTGACCTTTTGACTTACATGTACTGATATTGAGTGAACCTAATGTTATGTTATCAGCGTACACACAACACATTTCATGAATAAGATTGAATAGATTATTTTGTGCATCAACCCATAAGGCCTTAGTACCAAGTCTGAACCTATTGGAGGATCAATGTTATGGACTTAGAGGGGTTTTCTAGGTATGGAAAAAAGGAAGGAAATCTAAAAAAAAAAAAAAAAAAAAATTCCTATACATTTATCTTTATTTTGCAAATCATACTTGTTTTATGTAAGGAGGTAATCACTGTAGTGCTTAAACAAAAAAGTCACCATCTAGTTAACATTACAGAAACATATACTAATATGATATCAGGAGTGATGCCTCTGAGAAGGTAGATGTTTTTCCTATGAACATTGTGATCTAATACTGGAGGTAAGAAGAGGCTGCTCACACTGCTGTCACCCCGTGTCTGATCTAATACAGTAGACACCAGGGCTGCAGAGGTAAGAAGAGGCTGCTCACACTGCTATCCAGCCTGTCTATCTGATCAAATACTGGAGATACCACGGGTGTTGAGGTAAGAAGAGGCTGCTCACACAGCTGTCCACCCTGTCTATCAGATCTAATACTGGAGATACCAAGGGTGATACAGTAAGAAGAGGCTGCTCACACTGCTGTCCACCTTGTCTTTAGCAAATACCGAAGATACAATACAAGGAGTGCAGAGGTAAGAAGAGGCAGCTCACACTGCTATCCACCCTGTATCTAGTCTAATACAGGAGATACCAGAGGACTGAGTTAATAAGAGGCTGTTCACACTGCTGTCCATCCTGTGTATCTGATCTTCTGATCTAATACTGAAGATGTCAGATGTGCTGAGGTAAGAAGAGACTGCTCACACTGCTGTCCACACTGTCTACCAGGTCGAATAAAGAAGATAGCAGTGGTTCTGAAGAAGAGACTGCTCACATTGCGGTCCACCCTGTTTTTCTGATCTAATACTGGAAGTACCAGGGTGCTGAAGTAAAAGAAAGCTGCTCACCCTGTCTTTTTGCATATTGAACTGCTGCTATAACCTGGATGTACTGTAGCTTGACAGTACATGGTATAGCTTCTCTCTTCAGGTCACAGAAATGGAACTTCCTACTGAACGTGCTCACAGGTACCTGTCCTATTAACATTTTAGAACTGGTTTCAATCAGTGAAGAAGACAGTGGCCATTTTAAAGTAGTAGAGTGAATACCTGCCTAAGCAAAACAGTGTGATTTGCTAACTAAGGTTATTTATCTATTTTTTTTTTACAATGAAACCTTCTTTATTATATTTTATTCCAGGAGAACCCTTTGAACTAGTGCACTCTATTAGGTAATTGAAATACAGATACCGCTCAGAAGAGATGTTATAATGTACCAGTGTTTTGCACTATATCACAATAGAAAAAAAAATAACTGCAACTTATTAATGCCTCAGAGCCATGTAGTATAAATAAAAGGACACCCTTGGAGTTCTAAGTTCATTTATTAATGGATTTAGGATCATCACTGGATTCATAGATTAAAGGACTAGACCTTCTAGAGTAGGACTTCATTACCTGCAAAAAGTAAAACCTCACATGATTTAGAATAAAAGCAGTCTGCCGTAAGCATATAGAAGACTGAATGCACAATTGCGTTATAAGATATATTAGGCTTTTATGTTCTTAGTGCTACAATAAAAATGAATCCAACAGCAAAACAAATAAGCAGTTATTCATACATAACGTCATTCGGCTATATAGAGACTGTTGGTACGAGATCTTTTTCAGACAATGCGTGGTGCTGATTGATAAGGTTGTTGTATGACCTGTTACTCTGTATCATTCAACAATGTAATTACTGCATAACATTAAGCCTATAATTTACCGAGCTGTTACATCATGAACTCTATGTTTGGTTTTGATTATATATCACTCAATTACGTTTTCAGCATTAGTTCATACATCTGTTTGGAAAAATAACTGTCCTTTCTTGAAGGGAAGTAGACACAGAATTAAAACATTAAAGGGTGAATGCATACTCTACAGATTTTGTTTATGCATTTGCAAATCGGTTCCATTCATCTGAATGGTACAGTTGAAGTCTACACAATCCGCACCAGGTGAATTCAGTAATTGAACCCTCTGCTTCAGGGGGGCAAATCTGCAGGAAATATGGTGTACTTGAGAAATGAAACAATGGGGTCACAAATAGACTTTGCATAAAACTAAATCAGGAAGTGAAGTCTTGGAGATTATAAGATATGCACCTTAGAGCACTTCAAGCAGGATCGAACAGAGGCAATTACCTAGGTAGCCACTTCCAGATTAGTCTCTTCATTAGTAATGGCTGGCACATAGCTAATGATAGCAGGATGCGGAACCAATGCACTAAACCTGCTTTAGGAATTGTTAGGCAGTGCAGGTCAAGGAAGGTGGAGTCAAGGGGTGGTCAGGGTTGGAAGAGGTCAAAAGAGGAGCAAATCACTTTGCTGACAGCCAGGAACCAAATGAACCTTATTGCTCAGAATCCGTTCCCCAATAAGATTGGGGCATGTTGGCGTAGAAGGGAAGCAGCATGTTTAGGGCACACTGACTGTTTAAGAGGCCAGTAGACAGTGCTGAATAAACATGCCCAGCCAGCAGAGTGGCAGGATACAGGAGTACAGTGGTGGCCGGGAGAACACAGAACATCGCTGCTGGCAAGTCGGCGCAATGTGATACCACAAGGCTTAAAGACAACATTGAATAAAGTATCCAAATTATGTAGAGGAATCGGTGGTATTCACATGAAGCCTCAGTGTAACTTGTATGGAAAGCACATCGAGCATTGGTAATTTGACTAGAGTCCTTCTAAGCAACAAATTAATTGTATCCATTTTAGAATTTATATTAGGCCGATATTACAAGATGATTATACAATAGGTAAAATGAAACTGATGCTTGTCTAATTTCAACCTTACTGCCTATGGTACTGTGAACACTGCTGGCAGTGTCCTGAATAGTTTCTGAACGTAGCGCTAAGGCTCCTGTATCATTGTGAACATTACTTAGGGGTTTCATCAATCATTTCCGTACTACTGACTGCAATATAAAATATAAACGGTACCACCATGGGGGATCTTACTCAAAGAAATGGGCTTTTTCACTTACCATTTGGGTTTATAAGCACTGCTGCAAATATGAATGAAAACCATGACTCCAGCCAAATCTGTGGAATAAGGTAACAAGCGTCCCCTCAATTGCTCTAAGTTGAGGGTCAAAACCATTTTCCCTGTGTGGGCGATACAGAGCTCCATACTTATCTTTTATCTTCATGTACATATAATGTATGCACTTTAATGTATGTAACGTACCACATTGTAACAATACGTTCTTTAAATTGCTTTACACTCGTGGTCAAAATCTTAAACAATTTTTTAATCACAATAAGAGTAAAACTAACGGCTCACACATGACCTCGGAAATTTCATATAATTAAGCTGTCATGGTAAAAAAAAAAGCAACATGGTATATGAAATTACTGTTAATAATTAACTCTACTGTATTTCTTACTTTATTTTGCTTACGGTGCGGGTAGACATGTAATTAATCTCACTATTCATTTTTCTGAAGCAATTTATGTGAAATGTATTGGTGCCTACCTGGGAAGTGACACTTTTTTTGAGGCATCAAAAAGCCGGTTCTTACGTCTTATCTTTGTCACATTGCGGTTAGAAGGCAGTTTTGCTGTTTTTGACTACTGTGGATTGACAGGTTTTTAACAGCAGCGGGTTGCAGGCGTAGAGGAAATACATACATTAATGCCATACTGTCTACAGCGAGTGAAAAAAACAAGAGTTCTCCGCTCTGCCATTATCAGGATAATGTGAGGTGCTTTGCTAAAGAAATAATAGACTCTTTGTGCTAATTAATTAGAAAACTTCATAATAAAGAAACGGTGGCCGCTATGATACCAGTCGGGACAGAAAACGATTACGTTTCACTGCTTCTATTGTTAAGTGAAGGCAGAAAAGAAAAAACAACAACAGACTTATTTTCCTAGAAAGACTTTATAAAGCTCATCTCTTAGGATAACTGTGCGCAGTAACAGTACGAGGATATATTGCAATGTGCATCTAAATTCTACTAGTTCACATAAAGCTAAAGACATGTAAATCTAGGCTGTCCCCAGAAAGGTCATATTGGCAGACATAAGGGTAATTTTCCCAAACGTCTCCTAGCATGTATGTGCAACTCATATGCAACATGTGACTCAGGGCAGGATGCAGAATCGGCATAACGGACAAGGTTGGTGCATGTTGGATTTCAATATGCCCAGAAACACTAGCTACTAAGCTACCCAGCATTGTCTTATACCCTTTTATCTATTTAAAGAGGACATTTCACTACTTTTAGCATCCTGGCCACATCAAGGAATAGTGGTTGCAGAGCTTAGTAAAACATAGTTTTTAGTTTTGCATATCTCGTCTCCGTTGCCGAAATATTAACTCTAATCTCTATGGGGGCATTAGAGTTTAAACTTTGGGGGTGTGTACATTTTTCACCTGCATGATGTTGGCCAATCATAAGCAGGAGGCATTATGCAGAGGATACAAAGAAGAAGATTAGACATGGCTTCATGTGTGCAAGATAGGTAATGGCATAGCCCTGTTCTCCTTCAAGATCTCTGCACCTGCTGTGGAGAGTACAGCAGAGCTATTTGTCATTACAAACACATCTAGCATCTCACAGCTCATGCCAATCAGTATAGGGGGGAAGGGAAGTAGAGAAGAGATAACAGTGCCCTGAGGAGGAAGTTGCTAGAGGTGCTTGTAAAAATACACAAATATGCTGCACTATTCTTCCCTGCTAGTAAACACATTGGGTGCCAAAATTGAGATGAGTCAGGAGAGCAGGGCTGGGTGTCATTACATGTCTCACAGAGGAAAAAAGCCTGCTTTAAGCTTCTCTAGGGGCATATTCTTTTTTTTCCACTGTATAATGTCTCCTGCTTATGACTGGTCGATGTCAGGCAGAGGAATAGGTACACACCCCCAGAGTCAAATTCTAACAACGCCCCCTTGAGCTTTGCATACGTTATCACCTAAATTTCCACACTAATATTTATAGAACGTAGATAAAAAAAAGTTAAAAAATACATGTTATTCAGCTATGAAGCCAATATACCATGATGTGGTCAGTTTAACATGCTAAAACTGGTGAAAGGTCCTCTTTAAATAAATGATGCACATTTTGCCGTTCAGAGTATGTACAGTGGAGTCCGGCCAGCTCAATCCAGGTCATGTTTTAAAAGCCTGTAAAGAGTGACATGAAGTAGTAGGTTCTCTTTATGGTGGCAAATGGTACAAGTTCTTCTAAGGCAGCTGGTTTTATGGTAAAATATCTCCATCATCAAATGATTTAAAGGAGAGACCTAGACGACAGATTCCCAGTTCCAGCCGGTGTCCAGCTGAGTGAGACATAGCTGACAGATTTCCCGTTCCAGCTGCTGTCCAGCTGGGTGAGACATAGATGACAGATTCCCTTGATCAGCTGGGTGAGACATAGATGACAAATTCCCCTGTCCAGCTAGGTGAGACATAGATGACAGATTCTCTGTTTCAGCTGGTGTACAGCTAGGTGAGATATAGATGACAGATTCTCCGTTCCAGCTGGTTGAGACATAGCTGACAGATTCCCCGTTCCAGCTGCTGTCCCGCTGGGTGAGACATAGATGACAGATTCCCTTGATCAGCTGGGTGAGACATAGATGACAGATTCCCCTGTCCAGCTAGGTGAGACATAGATGACAGATTCTCCGTTCCAGCTGGTTGAGGCATAGCTGACAGATTCCCTGTTCCAGCTGCTGTCCCGCTGGGTGATATATAGATGACATATTCACCGTTCCAGCTAGTGTCCAGCTGAGTGAGACATGGATGACAGATTCCCCGTTCCAGCGGAGTGGCCATGCTTGCACTGGCTCTCTATTCATTGCAATGTAAGTTCTGAGTACATGTGAGTAAATGCATCAGAAACGGCTTTGGACCTGAAAAAAACGCTAATCCTTCAGTCACCTGCTGACTTCTCTATTGACAAATGCAATTGAATTTATGGATAATTCAAAAGGATGCACACACTACACTAATATCAGCCAGTCTAATGTCTGCATATAGGAAATGATCGCTGTGAAATCTAATTTTTTTCAAATCTTGCAGATGATATGCCTGTCATCTGGATGGATCTGTATAAGAGTATATATTTTAAAGTAAACTTCCTCTGTAGCAAACAAACAGAACTATTATTTGCCTCTGACATTGTAATTATGTTCTACATAAACTCTGGCTCTGCACCATAGTAAATAACAAATATAAACTCCACAACACATTCTCCTTCAGGATAAGTGTCTTGTAAATTCTGTTCCTATCTAATATTCATTTCTACGCCTCGTGTGACATTTACAATGTTTGTAGTGACTTATGTCAATTTACTTCCCGTCAATTGTCTGTTTTTTTTCCAGTGGGGGATATTTTGTTGTAATTTACCCTGCCTGACATTAAAAATCAGCAATGCGTTCACCGTGTCAGAGTAAAAAAAAAAGAAAAGAAAACGTATTGCGCCAATGGTGGAAATGTGTAAAGATATATCATACTGTGATAGAGCATAAACAAAGATTCATTGCTGGGGATATACAAGTCAACACCTCGGGTTGGTGAATTAAAAACAAATCAGTGTCAGAATAGTTTACAAGGAAGACATTAAACGAGAGACTGGTAGGGTCTAAATTGATTTTCTTGTCTCTGTATTAACAGGAGATGGACAGAGAATAGATCAAAGTGTGATGTTCTTTTGTTATGTCACAAATGTAATTTCACATAATGTTTCCCTTTGTAAGTAACACTGTGGGAGTTCTTCCGTCACATTGCCAAACTTTAAAGCATTGCCATTTCCTTTGACCTGTGTTGAGTTGACCATGAAAGTGAATTTTCTCTCTTGTATTACATTCACCTACACTGAAATACACTGATCTCATGATTTAGGTAGAACATACAATTATAGAAAGCCTTCGAGAAAAATCCTGGGCCTAACATAGTCACTGATGCATCACGGTGCCTGGAAATAAAATATGACTAACGCGATGGTGGCTGCACATTGTGGGTTATGGCGGAGCGTGAACATATAATCATGCAGTCTATAAAATGTCAGCCACCTCATTTATTACAGGGATTAATAGTGTACTGTAAGTCACTCAGCGTGGTCATAGGAGTCCAAATCGATTGAGGCTTCTGACATATTGTGACAGTCTGCCAAACAAAAATATACCATTTTTATTTTGCAGGTGGTATAGACCATAAATAAGATTTTCTTTTACACATTTGTGAACCCACCGCAATAAATGTTTAGTAAAACCAGTATATGAACCAGGATCTGAATTTAACGGAAACTTGTCAGTAGTTTCAGGGTCATCCAACTAATTACACGGCTGGGTAGGGCAATAAAAAAAAACAGTTCAACCAAACCTTATTGGTGAAAATGGATATTTCACCGTGGAGAAAATCAACTTTCAATCTTTATGTAAATGAGGCAGACTCCTGTGGCTGATTCCTCTGCGTTACTCCCTGGATTGAGTCCACCAGAACTTAACCAACACCTATTCAAAGCCTCATCATTATCAGCTACGCCACACTGACGTCAATCAAACCACTGTACTACAGAGATTGTGTATGGTAGCGGAGAATAGGACCAGCCTCGATGTTCAGACTCATTTATATGAAGATTTAAAGTTGATTTTCTCAGTGATGAATATTCGTTTGCTCAGTGGTCCTGGGTTCATATCCCACCAAGGACAACATCTGCAAGGAGTTTGTATGTTCTCCCCGTGTTTGTGCGAGTTTCCTCCGGGTTCTCCAGTTTCTTCTCACCTTCCAAAGCCATACTGATGAGGAATTTTGATTTTGAGCCCCAATGGGGACAGTGATGATGATGTCTGTTAAGCGCTACGGAATATGATGGCGCTATGTAAGCAATGCATAATAAACTTATCCTTTACTATATTACCTAGCAATTTAATTGGTTAGAGGACCTCAACATTCCCGACAGGTTCCCTTTAAGGCTCCAGTAGTATAGCTTCCATAAAGATAGGGTATGCTTCTATGATCTGGTAGGGCATTGCACAGCCTTTCCCCCACCCCACCGTTGGTTATGATTGCTGATTAGGTTTATGGGTTTAACCTTTATGGTGGTTGATAGCCTCCTCCTGATTAGGCAGCTAACCAAAAGAAGAGTTGGAAGGAAGGTTGGAGGCGGCTCGGATGGCTTTTATCCAGCCATGGAATACTGACTGTGCCACTGTACTAGGATCCTGCAAATCGATTTGCCCACTTCTGATAAAAGGCCACTGCAGGAACGCTAGAGACGAGAAAGTGATGGTTTCTAGCTGATGCACGAGGTGAATGCGAAAAGGAAAGCAGACCGTTACTGCCACCTGGTACCATTTCTTCTTACCCTTCAGATAGTAAAAGTCTCCCTACACAATAAATTAAAATTAGTGGACCTGATGTTTATGGGGGCCCCCCCCAACTCTTTTCCGACAGATGATTTTGGGGTGAAAAGAAGAATCATGCAGTTAAAATTTCAATGAATGGCTGATCCTTTTTGTTTCAGGAGTCAATTGGACATTAGAGGAGTCTGGCAGCTGCTTTCTCCTCTCTCTATTGAAAACACATGGACGCTTGGCCAGACCGAGTGTTCATGTATATGGGAGAGTTGGTAGAGACAGATGTCTCCTGAATGAACATTTGGCCAACAGTTGTCTTTGGGTTGACAGAAGGGAAAAACAGATGATTGTAGGATCAAACTACACAAAATTTGCTTGTAGTCCATACATTTGGGCACAGTTTGCATGGGAGCTGAACGTACAAAACAGTAAGAAATTAATAATCAGAAATATCAGTTGTTTTTAATGCTAACTAAAATTCATTGAAATGATAAAAATGCTACTTAGGATCCTTTGAGATAACTTTGTATTTTGACATTACTAAATAAATTACTTTTTAATTAATTTGAGGCTATAACTAATGTTCTTTCCATTGAGGGAAAGCCATCATGTGCACATCAATATGAAGCTTGATACAAGACGTACTTTCTGAAAGTACTAACATTGTATAGCTTTCAGGTAGTACTACCCTCCAATCCTGACCAGAAAGCTTACCTCCAGCTGAGCTCTGCGCTCCGCAATCACTCTCTCATCTTTGTTTCCAAAAAGTTTCTTTGGAGGAAATTCTAAGATATTAAGCTGCAAAAGAAAAGAGAAAATCATCAATAAACAGTCCGAAAAATATTAGAACTTTGTTTGCAGTAATAAAAGAAAAAGTTAAAAGACTTGTGACAGTTCAGTGGTGCTAGAAAAGTAAAAACTTGTCACATAGCATTGTCGCTGATCATGTGCCATCCTGTATGGTCGCAATCTATCTTTTAGGTTATCTTACATCAACACGTCTCAATACCATAAAGCAATTTTGGGAAGTTGAAGGTTTTCAGCGTGAATGTGGAGGTTAAAAACTATAGATGTTGCTTGGCACCATCATGCCAACATGAAACAGAATCTTTATAAGATGTTTCTAGTCACTCGCGAATTTCATGATACAAATAATTCAGGATGTCTTTAAAGCACATGAAATAATAAAATGAAACAATTCCCTGCTCATTGAGGTGAAGATGCAATAAGGTTCGACAAACAAAAAATGTTTCATTAGCCTACACTATTGGGGCAAAATATTGCCAATGTGCAGTTGCTCCTAAAGAGGCTGTGCACTAATCGATCAACTCCTTCTGAATCCCTATATTTCCCCACCGCTAGAATTACATCAGCTATACTCACCTTCAGTGCCTACGCTGTTCTGGCAATGTCAGAAGTGGCTCTCCTGGGGATTGTGTGACATTGTGTCACACAATCCCTGAGGCCAATCAGCAGGTGCAGCTCTCACTTCCTCAGAATGTCAATTTCGTCCATAAGAGAGCAGAGCAAATATAACGTGATCCCCAGGAAAGCCGTGTAGACACCACTGGAATGGTGCCAGCATTGGATGAGAGTGTACATATTTTATTGGGGGGAAAACATTGGGATTCAGAAGGGGCAGTCAGAGTAGTAGACAACCCCTTTAATTCACAGAGCCTGTTAATGTGTAACTCAATTCGAGGAGACACTGGTAATCACACTCGCATTGCTCATGGTTTCCTCTTTTCAGTCATTTTATGGGATCCTTCAGTTCTAATCAGATTCTGTAACAATTTTAGCTTCTACAGCCTCTATGTAGCACAGTACACAGCTGGCTACAGAGGATTTTTAATCAGAAGTAAACTTCAAAATTGTTTGTTTTTACTTTATATTTAACCTGCAAGCCTAGCAAAGAGCTATACCTGCCATTCTCCCCCATGCTCACACGGGGAATAGTCTCTAGACATGGAGGAGAGCAGAAAAACTCACTGAGTACAGATCTTACCAACATCTGCAGATCAATAGAGCAATTAAAACAGAATGAACTAGGCAGACAAGCCAGCACTTTCAGCATGGTGATAAAAATAGAAGAAAGCAAAATAAAGTTATGATGTATATCACAAAGCCTGATCAATAAAAAAAAAAAGTTAAAGGGAACCTGTCATCACTATTTAGTATCTACTATAGAATCGTCTAATTCTGTCTGTCTGTAACGGAAATCCCGCGTCGCTGATTGGTCGCGCCCGGCCTGACGCGACCAATCAGCGACAGGCGCAGTCCGGCTGCGAATTGGCGCAGGATTTGAACCACGCACGCCACCGCGGTGCTAGCCGCTGATCTCCCGACGGTAGCTGCGGGTCATCTCCTGCCGCATGGAGGTCAGCAGCGACACAGCCGGAAGAGGATTGGCGCCAGATATTGCATTATTCTTAAATCTTCATAAATAAACTACATACATATTCTAGAATACCCGATGCGCTAGAATCGGGCCACCATCTAGTGTTATAATAAAGCTATGGCCAAAATTGCACTTTGATACTGATTATTAGATACTTGTAGGGAAGAAATCTGCATCCCGGTTCTTGTTTAATTCACGTTATAGGTTTTAGTGCAATATCCTCTTCGTGCATCAGGGTGGGACTGTGGGTAGGGTTTTTGGCTCTGCTGCGGCCCCTTTGTGTTTGCATGATCCTCCTATTTTAAAGTTTGAGCTAGTGCCATCCTTGCTTGGGCACATTTCTCTCCAAGTGGTCTTCAGCAAAATTGTGCCTGTGGTGGCGCATATCCAGATTCAGACATTGGCTCAATGATGAGCCGAGACATCATTCTGTGCGTGCGGCACCACCGGCATCATTTTGCTGGAGACCATGGGATGTCAATCTGTGCATGAGCAGCCACAAGCACCATTTTGCTGAATACCACTGGGAGATGATTGTGTACAAGTGCCGCCAGCGGCAAAGGCGGTGCTAGCGCAAACTTTAAAAAAGGAGGGCCGCAGCAGAGCCAAAAACCCTACCCATAGTTCCACCTTGATGCACGAAGAGGATATTGCACCAAAATCTCTAACGTGAATTAAACAAGAACCAGGATGTGGATTTCTTGCCTACAGATATCTATTAAAACAGTATAAAACTGCCACTATGGCCATACCTTTATTTTAACATTCTAAATCGTGATGAAAGGTTCCTTTTCAGCTACTCTTTAAAAGGAACTTTCCAGGTTGTACATGCAGTCCGACCTGTGGACTGTATGACAGCAGGATATATAGATTTGTGAAAAAAGATTCAGTATAGCTTTTAATTTACTCAAAATCCTTGATATGCAGCCAAGTCCAGTAGGCGGTGCTACTCAGTGATTCTCTGCTTTTACTGCCTGCACAGTCATACAGGAAGACTGCCAATCACAGATTAGGATCGCCCACTGGACTCTATGCATAGAAACCAGGGCCGGCGTCAGTACCCGGCATACCCGGGCAAGTGCCAGGGCCCTGAGCGGGCCGCCCACTTGCCGTCGGGGACTTCGGCGCGCCTTGGGGGCCTGGTGCCTGTGCCCGCGAGTGGACCCCCTCACCTCTTGCTCTGGGCCCCGAGACTTGCAATATTTACCTCTCCCTGTTCCTGCGATGTGGCGTCTTCCGCATCTCCTGACTGTGACGTTTCAGGTCAGAGGGCGCGATGACGTCACGTCTGTGTGCCCTCTGCCTGAGCAGTCACAGCTCAGAGCCGGGAGACGCCGACACTAAGGAGTCTTGAGCAGCAGCCAGCCAGGAGAGGAGAGTATTTCATTTTTTTTTCTTTTTATGTTTTGAGCAGTGTATGTGGCCAATTATATATGGAGCAGTATATGGGGCCAATTACATATGGAGAATCTAATGGGGTCAATTACATATTGAGCAGTATATGAGGACAATTATATATGGAGCATCCTATGGGGCCAATTACACATGGAGCATCTTATTGGGCCAATTGTATGTGGTCAATTATATATGGAGCATCTTATGGGGCCAATTATATATAGAGCAGTATATGTGACCAATTATATATGGAGCAGTATATAGGGCCAATTATATATGGAGCATCATATGGGGCTCCTTATTCTGTACAGAGCATTATATGGGGTCCATTATTCTGTATGGAACTCTATATGGGGCTCATTATTCTGTATGGAGCATTATATGGGGCTCATTATTCTGTATGGAACAATATATGGGGCTCATTCTGTATGGAGCACTATGTGGTGCCCATAATACTATATGGAGCAATAGATGGGGCTCATTATTCTGTATGGAGTGCTATGTGGTGTCCGAAATACTGTATGAAGCAATATATGGGGCTCATTATTCTGTATGAAGCACTATGTGGTGCACATAATACTGTATGGAGGACTACACTGTCTGGTTTCTGAGCTATTGGTATCCTTCATGTAATGTAAGTGAAATCTTTGGCATTGTACTACACCTATATTTCTCTGCCATATCTGTGCATTATGAGTTGTGGTATGCGTTAAAGGGGCCCACTGAGACTCTTTCGCCCCGGGCCCACGAAAACCTGGAGCCAGCCCTGATAGAAACACCAGGGATTTGAATTAACAACATGCAAGTTTTACTCAAACTTCCCACAAAAAATGTATATAAATCTGATCAGCTCCTCTTACGTTATGACATCCTTTCTGCAGATCAGATACCATTTTCAACAAGTCAGATCCCCTTAACACTAGGACTATCAGACTGGTCACCCCCCTAGAACTACCGAATGGAGTAATTTTGACTCCTGGCTTGTTTTCGTTTATTTTTAGAGTTTCTTGCTCCTGGTATTGTTGTAACTTTAATTTCATCCTCCGGTATAGAACGCAAAATAGCAAGAATATGGTCAGGCTTTAGGGCAGTTCTTCGAGCCATATTGGAAATTAGCAAAACTGCAGGCCGTATTCTACAGAAATGATGTGGTCCACTCGAGAGTTCACTGACGGATGTCCTGTGTATGTCAAGTATGTTTGCAAAAATGCTAATTATTCTAAGTCTAAGCCAGCCAACATTTATTCTAAACTCACTCTAAACATACAAGTAAATGAAAAATTTAAGAAATAATAACATTTTAGCGACAAAGACTAGCAAAATATAGTAGGAAGTCAAAATGACTCCCTTTGTAATTAAAGGTAAATTTTGAAAAAAAAGGTACTCTTTTTTTTTTTTATTTCTAAAAATTATTTTTGTCACAAAATCTTTTTTCGCATCCTAAATGAGTAAAAGTCACCGAGTCTCAAGTCGGAATTCGGAAAAATGTAGTCACAGAAGAGACATAAAATTGCGAGGAGTCAAAATGACTCCATCGGTAGTTCTAGTGTTAAACACGATTGTGTACCACCTACCACCTCCACTGGCTTAGAACGCCGCTCGAGCAATATCATACATGCTAACATTACTTTGACGGGAATAGACTAGAATAAATATATAAATGATATAAATGGAAGAGTGACTGCTCATTTTAAATGATACTAATAAATGTAAAGATAACACTGACAAAATGAGCCCAAGATGAATACACAGAAGATTAAAACTGTCAATATAAATGGCTATTTGCATAAAAAAAAATGAAAGAGCGAAAATAAGATTGATGCTGGAGATCAACATCCAAGGGATTTCTGTTGGCTGATGGTCTCCGGGCACAGAGAAATATAGTAAATTTGATAAAGAGTGTTGGTGTAAAGTTAATGAGGGCTAAAATTAAACATGTACCGGAGAGATAAATCACTGGTAGATATGCGTAATTAGAGTTACAACACATCATATATTCCCTTATAGTGCTCCATGTTAATGGCTCATAAAATGAAGGTAACGCACAAAGGGCAACGGGCAGAAGGCAAACTAAATGATCTCAAGTGATAGAAAAAGGTGAGGAAAACCACCACGAGTAGGAGGTAGAAAGGATCAATAAATGAGGGACAGATGAAGACATTATTTATAGAACTGTTCGAGGAGAAGGAGGTGTTCATTTCCATAGCACAGGCTGGGAGAGGGACTAACGAGCAGTATCTCTCACCGGCAGACTCGGGCCAGCTAAGTATTAGGATACATTAACAGGTTTATCCAAGATTGTTTTATTCAATGGACCTAAAAGCTAACAGTCAGGTACTAACAAATCTAACATATTAAGTATTATTATAATGAAGACCATTATTCTAGCTGTGGCAACTAATTAAAGGGGATGTCTCCTGAATTCACAATGCAAAGTACATACAAAACAGGTCTTAGACCAGATAGGCACGCTGTAATAACGTTGAAAAAAAACACATTGGAACGTCTGTATAGTCTATTCTTTATGTGAGTTTAAGTCACTCTCAGCTTGTCTGACAGCTCCTCAGTGTCCCTCCTCCCTGCTGGTATCTCACACTGCTCAGTACAGTCTGCAGCTATCAGTCAGCATCGGTGGGTGGAGATTGAATACACATGGACTCCATGAGCTTTCACTCGCTGGATTATCAAAAGCTCATCTAAATATCAGGATTATATACATTCTGCCTTGGGTTTTTAGTGTAAGCACACCTGCCTTATCAGGCCTAAGAGATTGATTGTTTTAATACATACTTCTGAAATCTAGAGACCGATTCACTTTAAAATAGCGCATTACTTAGAAACTTGCAGTGAAATGGTTTTATGCTAAAACATTGTTTTCAAAGCAAAGTTCATATAATGGAATATTATTGCCATCTGAACACCGAGATACCTTGGATCCATCATTCAAGACATTAATATTAACTGTGCAGACAAGTTTCTAAACACAACTTAGTCAATGCGGAAAATAAAATGTTAATTTGTCTCATTAAATGTGGAGATCAATTAACAACATCTGAAAAGTTCATAAAATGCATAGATAACTTCAACCATTAACCACAGAGAAGGTGGAAATGATGGAGGACAGCTAGGGGACTGGCAAGATGAAGATCTGAGATGCCATACATGATTCAGCAGTAAAAACACGAGAGGCCAAAGGCAATAAACCACCGTAACTGCAACAAGTGTATACACAGAAAAAGTGGTCAGCAGTTCTGGGTGCTGTAATTAGTGTACATGATAGATCAACTCATTAGGGCAATTTCATTGTGCACCTATTAACAAAGTAAAGTGAGATCTCACAAATGAACGATACTGCACCATCCGTGGTTCAGCAATATATCCTACTTCTCTGGATTAACTATGTACACCCAGAAGAATAGCACTGAAGAACAATCTATCAATCACTAGATTATTACACTCCGGACACAAAAATAATAACACACACTATAGGCTTGTGGATGAGAAACACAAGGGACATGATCTTTTATTTGAAGAATACCTTAATTTTCTCACATGATACAGATATAGTTTACGGGAAGTAATTAATAAGGTGACAGGTCAAATGGAGATGTCCTGCTCTGTGCTATGGCCTTCGCAGCTACTCTACTCATTCAGGTTATGGCATTAAAGAGAACCTGTCAGCAGGATTGTGCTCAGTAACCTACAGACAGTGTCAGGTGGGCGCCGTTATACTGATTACAATGATACCTGGGTTGATGAAATCCGTCTTGTGGTTGTTGTTTAATCTTATTATTTGTAGTTTTCAGTTAATGAGATTCTCGTGCTCTGGGGCGGCTTTATGTGGTGCTCTGCTTACGTATTCAGCCTTATGGGCTTATGACAGGTCACTGATCCCTCACTGACCAGCACTTTCTTTACATACTGCATAGAATATTGTTGGCTTAGAAAAAAAAAAAAAAAAGAACTTCAGTTAAACGGCGCCGACGCATGTGCAGTATCATCTTGCAAATAAATGCTATTGCGCAAGTGTAGCAGCCGTTCTGTTGCAGCCAATTTTTTTTTTACTCCAACAAAATGGCCAATGTCAGCACTTGAGCAGTAGCATCTATCGGCAAGGGATAGATGCTACTGCGCATGTGCCACCAATGCCATTTTTCTGTAGGAAAAAAAAAATTTAGGCTGCAGAAAAATGGCGCCGTCAAGTGATAGATGCTACTGTACATGCGCTGGCACCATTTTGCTGCAGTTACATTTTTTTTTCTCTAAGCCAACAATATTATATGCAGTATGTAAAATTGGAGGCAGGTCACTGAAGGATCAATGACCTATCATAAGCCCATACAGATGCATATGTAAGCAGAGCACCACATACAGCCTCGTCCACAGCCCCGCCCCGGAGCACGAGAATCTCAATTAACTGAAATTGCAAATACAGATTAAACAACAACCACCAGACGGATTTCATCAACCAGAGTATCATTTTAATCAGTGTAACGTTTACTTAGCAAAATCCTGCTGACAGATTCGATTTAAAGTGAACTGGTCACATGAAAAAACACATTTCAGTCACATAGGTGGTGCCAGCACAAGTCAGTCTCTGAGTATAGAGAGCGGCAGCTGTAACTGCGCCTCCGTCACAGACTTAAAGCAGGCTCAGCATTAGGTCCGACTCTCAGTTAGCGCCGGGGGTGCAGCTGCAGCCACTGCTCTCTATACATAGAGTGGAGGACTCAACCTGCGACGGCGCCAGCCTGGTGACTGAAACCCAAATGTTACTGAGAGGAATAAATTTAATTTCCTACAAGGAACGGAATTTGAAGTGCAGGTGCTGAGCAGTTTCAGAATGCTATTAACCTGCAGATTAACCCCATACCTGCAGGTTAATAGCATTTTTTAATGTGACAGGTTCTATGCGAATTACCTCCAAAAGATGATTACAGGCAGGTGGTATTTTAAAGAGAAGTTTTCTTCACATGACTTGCCTGCTTACTGCCCTCCATACCCTGTCGTGTCTCACGTTCCTTGTTTAATATTGTCCCTGGTTTTACAGAGAATCTGTCAGTAGGATCAACCCTCCTAATTCACTCCTATGTGGATCATAGGATGCTAAATAAAATCATACCTTGATATTTGAGACGTGATGTGATTCCAGGGAAATCCACATTTTTTCTTATATGTAAATGAGCTGTTCAGGACCATGGGCCGGACTCTAATCTGCATAAGAATCTGCCTCTAGAGATTATTGTAAATCAAAGGGTTTTACCAGTTTGATAAGTAATGGCCACTCTCCTGGTCTCACTGCAGAACTGTGTGTGATTAAACCGGACACATCTCACTCTCAGCCTCAATCTCACAGGCAGAAAGAATAGCAACATTGTTGCAAAAAAGCAGAGCTCAGAGAGCTATAGAAAATGTGCTTAAAAGGAGACATTTCAGTTCTTCTGTTGTGTATTAGTTATTTGTCTCATACTGGTAACTCTCACTTTTATTTAAAACTAGATGGTGGCCCGATTTTAACGCATTGGGTATACTAGATATGTGGAGGCTACTGCTGCTGGGGTATATGTGTAGGCTGCTGCTGGGGTATATAGAGGCTGCTGCTGGGGTTTACGTGGAGGTCACCGGTCGGGGTACTTCCGCTGCGAGCAGCCGGGAGATGACCGGCATTGACCTCCATGCAACAGATGACCCGAGATTACCACCGCTGCTGTTCCGATGATAGCGGTGGCGTGTGTGGTTCAAATCCTGCGCCAATTCGCAGCCGGACTGCGCAGGTCGCTGATTTGTCGGGTCTGGCCGGGCGCGACCAATCAGCGAAGCGGGATTTCCGTTACAGACAGACAGAATTAGACGATTATATAGTAGATAATATCTGGAGACAGATTCTCATGCAGATCTGCGTCCAGCTCATTGCCTGGAATAGCTCATTTAGACGAAAGAAAAACATGGATTTCTTGATTATCTTGAGATCGCAAATTTCAATGTAACATTTTATTCAGCTTTCTACGATTTACATACCCATACAGTCCGCTTAATTGATCCTACTGACAGATTCTCTTTAACTACTGATTGTTCCTGATCTTGATCTTAGCCTTGTTTCTAGATATCACCCTCCTCCTGCCCTTGGGATGTTAATTTATTGCTCTACTAGAGGATCTGATTCGTGACTTCATTCTGACCATGTTCCTGTCTTTTCGTTTGGCTTGAGACCACTGTCCAGGTGATGACCCTTGGCTCTGTTCTTTACTGTGATACTAATGACAATCTATGACTATTCTGGGGACAGCAACAAAGGAATATTCCAACAATACTTGGGGGTGTGGGAAGGTTGCTGAATTAGGGAGAATATTAGGAAATCTCCTGAAATCTGTCACTTCCTAATCTCCCAGTTTAGCCAGTTCCAAAAGCATTACAGCCCGAAAAAAAAAATTCAATCAGAGCTGTGAAGCCAGGAAGCCAAGGTTACGACTTGGGTAAAATCAGGGTTTTGGAGTCAGGAAGATAAGGTTATCACTCGGGTAAAATCAGGGCTGAGGAGCCAAGAAGCCAAGGTTATGACTAGGATGAAATCAGGGCTGTGGAGCCAGGAAGCCAAGGTTATGACTTGCGTAAAATCAGGGTTGTGGAGTCAAAAAGATGAGGTTATGACTCGGGTAAAATCATGGCTGAGGAGCCAAGAAGCCAAGGTTATGACTCAGGTGAAATCAGGGCTGTGGAGCCATGAAGCCAAGGTTATGACTCGGGTAAAATCAGGGCTGGGGAGCCATGAAGCCAAGGTTACGACTTGGGTAAAATCAGGGCTGGGGAGCCAGAAAGCCAAGGTTATGACTCGGGTAAAATTAGGGCTGGGGAGCCAGGAAGTCAAGGCTATGACTCGGGTGAAATCAGGGCTGTGGAGCTAGGAAGCCAAGGTTATGACTCGGGTGAAATCAGGGCTGTGGAGCCAGGAAGCCAAGGCTATGACTCGGGTGAAATCAGGGCTGTGGAGCCAGGAAGCCAAGGTTATGACTCGGGTGAAATCTGGGCTGTGGAGCCAGGAAGCCAAGGTTACAGCATGCAATTTTGAGTAGCAGTTTGCAGAGCAGGCCACCAGTAAATGTTAGATATAGTCTATCACCGCAAATGGAGTGATTTTTAAAACTCCAACAGATCATACAGCTCTTTATTATAGTGCCACTATTTTCCATATTATGTCACCCCATCTATCCCCACTTCTAAAACATGCACACAGGTCTGTATGCAGCCTGCAACACTGGAGACACAGACGTGCATGGCAGCTATATACACATAATTTAGAATTAAAGTCAAAACTCTAGGAAAGATTGTTTGAAGAAAGCATGTAGGCACAAACCAAACTTGGTTCAAAACCAAGCATTGCCATAAACTTGTTTTTCTACTATCTCCATCCCTCTGTTCTTTGATTGACAGTTTTGGCTTTACAGAAGTTGGAGAAGAGCACATAGGTGGTAAAAAAGTAGGTGGAAAGGTGCACTGAACAAGCCAAATGCGCACTTACTGCTCATGCTTGGTTTGAACAATCATTTTGTACTGACAGATTTTTTTCTTTTAATTTTGTATTTTAGATTCACTGGAGCAATAAGTAAATTGGATGAAAAGTGTAAATTCCGTAAAAACGACAGTTTTCAACAGTAGCTCAAGTAATATGTTTCATCCTCTATGGTTTATAGAGAAAACATAAAATATGCAGAAAGGCTGGATGTACAAACAATGTTTTCGGCAATCTAGCGCCAGTCAAATTGCCCATACTGCCCTGTTTACACAAATGTTAATCCAATTTCTCATTAAAACCATAAATATATTAAAAAGGTTCCTCAAACATCGCAGTCCAAACACCTTAACTTAAAAGAACCAAGATTGTATATTTCCATTAATTACTTCCTCTTCAAGGCAGCGATGGATTATAGGAGTTTTGTTATTAGTTTTTGACAGCAAGTTCAAATATAGCTAAAAGAATAAAGAGAAGTCTGCGTCGTCTACAGCCGTAGGAAACGTCTGGATTTACTTTCTAGTGAGGAATGAAAGCGGGAACTTTGCCTACTTTACTTTTTGAAGACTTGACAAAAGTAACTTGCACAACCTTGCTCGGGAACGCTTAGAATTCCGCTGCTCAGAAAGAATATAAAGCCATTATAAACAGGTAATAAAATGAAATTTGCTTATTTCAAGGACTTCTTCCTAATGCTAGATATTTTGGGCCCGGCCACGAACAGCTGGAAACCATTCACAAGGAAAATGTTTAAACATCTAGACGTAGAAATGAGGTGATCCAACCACCTGAACATGCAGCAGGAAACAAGATCAAGCCTTGTATCTTATTCTAAGGAGCATCCCACTTGCAGATTACGATATGTAAACTCATTAGTATTATGAGAAAAGTTTGGAGGACACTATATATACCACGAATGGTAGTCCATCATGCTGATTTTGAGGACTCATTAGTTCAGACTTTCTATAGACCCCTCAATTACAGTTAGGTCCATATATATTTGGACAGAGACAACATTTATTTAATATTGGATCTAGACATTACCACAATGAATTGTAAACAAAACAATTCAGATGCAGTTGAAGTTCAGACTTTCAGCTTTCATTTGAGGGTATCCACATTAAAATTGGATGAAGGGTTTAGGTGTTTCAGCTCCTTAACATGTGCCACCCTGTTTTTAAAGGGACCAAAAGTAATTGGACAATTGACTCCAAGGCTATTTCATGGACAGGTGTGGGCAATACCTTTGTTATGTCATTCTCAATTAAGCAGATAAAAGGGCTGGAGTTGATTTGAGGTGTGGTGTTTGCATTTGGAAGATTTTGCTGTGAAGGAAACATGCGGTCAAAGGAGCTCTCTATGCAGGTGAAACAAGCCGTTCTTAAGCTGCAAAAACAGAAAAAACCCATCCGAGAAATTGCTACAACATTAGGAGTGGCAAAATGTACAGTTTGGTACATCCTGAGAAAGAAAGAAAGCACTGGTGAACTCATCAATGCAAAAAGACCTGGGCGCCCACGGAAGACAACAGTGGTGGATGATCGCAGAATACTCTCCATGGTGAAGAGAAACCCCTTCACAATAGCCAACCAAGTGAACAACACTCTCCAGGAGGTAGGCGTATCAATATCCAAATCTACCATAAAGAGAAGACCACATGAAAGTAAATACAGAGGGTTCACTGCACGGTGCAAGCCACTCATAAGCATCAAGAATAAAAAGGCAAGGCTGGACTTTGCTAAAAACATCTAAAAAAAAACAGCACCGTTCTGGAAGAACATTCTTTGGACAGATGAAACCAAGATCAACCTCTACCAGAATGATGGAAAGAGAAAAGTATGGCGAAGGCGTGGTACAGCTCAAAGCATACCACATCATCTGTAAAACATGGCGGAGGCAGTGTGATGGCTTGGGCATGCATGGCTGCCAGTGGCACTGGGTCACTAGTGTTTATTGATGATGTGACACAGGACAGAAGCAGCCGAATTAATTCTGAGGTATTCAGAGCCATACTGTGTGCTCAGATCCAGCCAAATGCAGCCAAATTGATTGGTCGTCATTTCATACTACAGATGGACAATGACCCAAAACATAAAGCCAACGCAACCCAGGAGTTTATTAAAGCAAAGAAGTGGAATATCCTTGATTGGCCAAGTTAGTCACCTGATCTCAACCCAATTGAGCATGCATTTCACTTGTTAAAGACTAAACTTCAGACAGAAAGGCCCACAAACAAACAGCAACTGAAAACCACCGCAGTGAAGGCCTGGCAGAGCATCAAAAAGGAGGAAACACAGCGTCTGGTGATGTCCATGAGTTCAAGACTTTAGGCAGTCATTGCCAACAAAGGGTTTTCAACCAAGTACTAGAAATGATCATTTTATTTACAATTATTTCATTTGTCCAATTACTTTTGGTCCCTTTAAAGTGCGGTAATGTCTAGAACCAAAATTAAATACATGTTGTCTTTGTCCAAATATATATGGACCTAACTGTATTTAATAGATACAACTCCTCCTGAAAAAGAGACCTCCAACAAAGTGGAATGAGGACACCCTGGTGATCAGCTGATATCTTCAGAAAAAGCTGGGATATCCCTTCAACAGTCTCTAATATTGGACTATGCTCCTTGTAATGTACTGGCTTTTGCAATTCTTTTTTTGACAATGTCTGATATCCATGGGTCGTCCCTACAGACTTTTCAATCTTGAACTGTGAAGCTTCTACAGTGTTTTCTACTTGGGTAACATGTCAGATTGATATGATTTATGGACCCCATGTGCATCCCAAGTTTTCTGCAATCGTGCTCTGTTCGGAACATGTTTTTGTCACTGTTGTATCGTTCTACATACTTAATTTGCATTATTCTAAAAGACAGTATAATCCCCACAAATAAGCTATTTAACAGTGCTGTAGCTTGGGGTTGCCAGTGCCAGGGACGATGCAGGTACTGCACCCCCAACCCAGCAATAATTAGGGGGTGCAGTAATAATAACAGTAATAATCTGTGTCCACCTAAAACTACATAATGCCCTCAGTGCCACCTTAAAAACAGATGATTGTATACACACGTCTTTATCCATACAATGCCAGACTGCTTCCATTAGAAAGTATTAAAGTCCCCTTAAAGTGTATCGATGCCCCCGAGTGCTCCGTTCAAACAGTAATAATGACACCTCCTCTATGCTACCCCCTCCACACACAGATGCAAAAAAATAAAGAATATCTATCTACCAGGTCACCAGTTGGCGATAGACTGTGACGTCTGACAACTTGTAGGCCAAAGGCCTACTACAATGGGTGGGTTATTGGACGGTGAGTGGTGGGGCATAAAGTCTACGGCTCTACCACAGAATCCAGTCATATTGACCTCATCAATGCCAATACATTTTTAACTGGGGTTTACTTGGAGGACTGGGACGTTTGCCCTGCCCTGGGTCTTGGGTACTAGCGATTCCTCCAATACTTTATTTTTGTGCCTCTCCATGCTACGCCCCTGCAGTCTTCACAAGTTCAATGCAGTCTTTTTATAAACTTCTTTTAATAATACAGTAACATCCTTAGTAAAGAGTTTCCGACGATGAGATTGCTTTTGCAGGTAATGCTTGCAGAGAAATATTTTACCTCATTTGAGAATCTAATGGAATCTTTTCACCGTATGGCCTTGGTTTTTCATGCTGTGTTTGTGGGGAAAACGTGTGCTCAAAAGCTGCGACATTCAACATGCCGACAGCACAGCAATGTCAGTATTACCTCTGAATAAACCAAATAGTCTAAAGATTGCAAAGAGCATAGCTGAAAAGATCAGGGATCTATAGTAGTAAGAAATTTTATAGAAAAACATATTATAATTAAAATTAATTCTCTGGCTGTAATCCAAATACAGACGTAGTAAGCACTAAACAAACAACTTTTCATACACGTAGTAATAGAAAGGCCGCATGGCATAAATAGCATAAAGCGTCGTTAATTAGTTTAGCACAGCAGATGTTCGTACTTCTGTAGGTTCAAAACGATGTGCTGATAACTTTATAGTACAGATGTATGGAAGTTGGAGTATTTCTGATAAATGCCATCATAGGTACCACTGCGAAGAAGCTCACTGAAGTCACATTTATGAAGTTCCTACTCAGCTCAACACGAAGACCCCGATTCGTTGTTCCCACCAGTCTTGATAAGGGGGCTTGCTGGAGTTTGGTGCTCTCGATTCATTAAAAGACAAACGTCTCTTAATGAATCCTGAGTGTGACGAGTGACAAATGCCTCCATGTGCGACTCTCCAAAAATCATACTCCAGTCTCTGCTGGAGAAAAAATTATGGCAAGCGATAATTGCAACACCCTCCCCCCCACCGTACTGCCCCAGCTCTGTCCTCTTTGAGCTGGGCGAAAGTGATGGAAACATCAAAAATTTGACTGCTAATTTAAGTTGTGACAAATTTTTAAGACTTTTCAAAACTTTTTATGAAAGAATACTGGTGTAAAAGCTTTGATGAATTGGGCTCCAAAACTCAACTTTAGTCTGCAAACACAACAGAAGCTCTGTTGGGCCAAGAAATAAATGTATATTCAATGAAATGGCTGCTCATGTAGTACAAGGATGCATAGAGGCCACCAGGCTTCAATGCTCTGGCTAATGGGTAATGTGGACAGGAGTTGTCTTGATGGCAACCCCTTTAACTCTTTAGCTGACTGAAAAAGGGAAAGGGACTTTGAGCTCTGTAATGGATAAAAGATTTCAAAAAAGAAAAAAAATATATATGCTAGATACTGTATAAAACAGGCGGCTTAGTATAATGAATTTAATGGAAATAGATATTACTCTATTCACTTGTCAGATTGTGTGTACTGACTTAACACATCTGTTACAGTTTCAATTAATTTAAATTACTCTACATTTCAATCACACTTTTGCAATTCCAGTACTTTGACCTGCAATGCCTTAAAGGGAATTGGTCAGTAGGATCATCCCACCGAAGCCGTTTATATGGGCATATAGGTCATAGCAAGCGGAACTAAATGATACCTTGAAATCTGCGATCTGATGTCTTATTCCTGAGAAATCCATGCTTTTCTTCTATGTAAATGAGCTGTTCCAGGCTATGATCTGCCTGAGAATCTGCCTCCAGAGATTATTGTAACTAATGGGTATTACTAGTGTGATGTGTAATGGCCACTCTCCTGATCTCACTGTAGAGCTGTTTGTGATTAAACCTGACATATCTGCAGATTCCTCTCCGCTTCCAGCTCACAGGAAGATAGGGTTGAAATATTGTTACAATTCAGCAGAGCTCAGAGAGATCCAAAAAGTGTGTTTGCAAGAAGACAAAGTTCAGTTGTACTGTTCTGTGTTAGTTACTTGTCTCACACTGGTAACTCCGACTTTTATTAAAATAATCTCTGGATATAGATTCTCATGCAGATCAGTGTCCGGCCCATAGCCTGGAACATCTCATTTACATAAAAGAAAACATGGATTTCGCTGGAATAAGACATCAGAATGCAGGTAGTAGGGTATCATTTTATTTAGCTTCTTATGACCCGAGTGTCCTTCTAAACGCCTTAGGAGGGTTTGATCCTACTGACAGATTCCCTTTAAAATAACAGATCAGCTTTTTTTTTTTCTGTTGAAGTCCCCGACTCTCCAGCATCTCTTCTGATCTTTGATGTCATGGACATCAGCGGGTTGTACAGTCTCAGTACCCCCACGTAGGCCAGTGAATGGCTGAAGCACTCGCGTGTTGTAGATGGGATGTCAAGAGAGACCAGCGGGGAGCATTGGGGGGGAGGCTGCACTGGACCGCTCAGGGGTTCAACTCGAAAGTAACTTGTTATTTTAATGAAATCACGGATGTTTTTCATGTGTACATGTACAAAAGAGGAAGCCAGTGTCTCAGAACCAACTGTAGACTGGATGTCCAGATCATACAGAAGCTAGACGGCAACAGGAAAAACATTTAGTGTGAAATGCAGACCTAAAAGGCTATACAGCAAAAGTCTTAAAACACAAACTGGATGGAGTCGACTTTGCATCTTAGCAACCAGTTTGTAATAATTAACTGTGACAAATTAATCACTGCTATTCCGCACTGACGTGCAGCTATTACATCTTAATTGAAGTAAACCGATTCCAGCCAGCTGCATAATAATGTTTCTGACTATGTAAACTAAGCTCATTTAAAAAGGTCTGCTTCAGCCGAGAATAAGAAAGTCCGAAAACGCTGGAACATTCTGAAGATGGCGACTTGTGAGGTGCAGATATTAACGACGGTGACAGTTCTCTGACCGGTGAGGACGGCTTTCTGGAAAGACGCCACCACATATAACTGCATATGATGTGGATGAGAAGGCGATAATTTATGGTATATTCTCCCAGGAATTAACAAAGTGTGAAATGTGACTGGCAACGGTAAATCGTTAATGTAGGTGGAATACATAATGCTGGCATGGAAGAATGCTTACTTAGATAAACTGATGTTCTGCATAAGATAATGGCGAACACGACGAGGACAAAGCCTGATAAGTAGCTGAGAGAATATCAGAAAACTATGGCTTAGATACCACGCTGTTTACATATTTACTCCTGGAGAATATCACAAGAAAAAAATAACCCTACGTCTGTGCTTGTAAGGCAGCTCCATAAAAACAAGTGCTTCTCACTAAATTAAATTAACTTTTTGATGATATTCTACTTTCGTTCTTCATTGCAAAAAAGTGAAACTCATATATTATATAGAGTCATTACACACAGAGTGATCTATTTCAAGTGTTTATTTCTGTTAATGTTGATGATTGTGGCTTACAGCCAATGAAAACCCAAAAGTCATTATCTCAGTAAATTAGAATACTTTATAACACCTTATTGAAAAATGATTTTAAAATCAGAAATGTTGGCCTTCTGAAATGTATGTTCAGTAATTGCACTCAATACTTGGTCGGGCTCCTTTTGCATCAATTACTGCATCAATGCAGCGGCTTACACAGACATAGGTGACTGCAGGATCGGCAAAATGTCGTGGGACAGAAAATCATTTAGTATATCAGCCAAACAAATTATACAATTAGGGAAGATGGTGGAATAGGATTTATTACGAACACTATATCGTATTAATCAAAAAAGTTGTCATCACTAACACTTCTAGTAGTATGATCCTCACAATCACTTTATAGGATGAAAATTCTGATTGAATTCAAGATTGCAGCTCGAAAGCTATAATAATGCATTTGTATAAAAAGTTTTGTGAAATCTGCTTAAACCATAAAACAAGACACTTAAAAAGTAAACGGCTAAGAGATAATAAACTTATATTTCATTTTTCTCCTACAGTATTTTCTATCCTCAGCACTTGCCGCTAATTGCCAGCAGTTTTATCTTATTATGGATTAACGCTGTGGTATCAGAATATTGCCGGAAGCTAGCTATTTGATCAAGGTTAAAACTATAGTCAATAGAAGCAAACATTTGGTGCCCTGTGTAGCTACTGAAGCGCACTGTTATTGTGGTAAAGATGAGCTTTACTAGTGTGTGTCCTTCATCTGTCCTATCCTGTCCAGCTGTTAAACGTAATAACCATACTCGCTAAAGGTGAACCTGTCACGTAGTATATGCAGTCCGGTCTGTAGACAGCATGGTATAGAGGAGACGCTGAGCAGATAAATATATACGTTTCTTGGAAAAGATTTAGCAAAAATTGCATTTTATTCATGGAAATCCCTGATGTTTTTTTCCATGAGTCCAGTGGGTGGTCCTACTCATTGACCATTATCTGCATGCAATGTCATACAGAGAAGACTGTCAATCACTGAATAGGACCGCCCACTGGACTTGCATGCATTCAAACAGCAGGGATTTCAATACATTTAATGCAAGGTTTACTGAAACTTTTGTCCAAAAAATGTATAACTATCTGATCAGCTCCTCCTGGTCTAGGACATCTTTCCTGCAGATCCTTTACAATTCAATATGACCGGTTCCGTTTAAGTTAGTTTGTTATTATAGTTGTTGGTGCAAGTTGTAAGACAAGTGGTAGGAGGAATATTACTGATTAAAAAAAAAGTACAAATGAGCTGCCTAAACATTGTTTTTTACTAAAAAAAAAATATCATTAGGCATCTGTGGGTGTTTACCGCTAATTACACCATTGGACAATTTATTTCATGGTTGCTGGACTTAGCTGAATTCTAGGGGCGAAAAACGTTGAGGCAAATTCTGAAACTTGAAACGTTGTTGCATCCATGCTTGCAGAGCCACTAAGATATAAGAGTGAATTTATTGGCACGTCTGTTATGTTTCGGTAGCTGAGGAGGACAGGAACAACA